>VYYI01001392.1:0-19878 GCA_021029175.1 Bilobella aurantiaca
ATCAACATTTTATTATTTGCCAAACATAATACTATATTATTTTCCAGATTCGGTCTAGGCTAAGAGTTTTTCTCCTCTTTCCAGCCTAAACTTTAGTGTGTTGTATTCCATGATAGATTGGGAAAATAGAAAAAAGGAGCGCCGGGGATTCGATCCCTCGCAAAATTAATGGTAAGATGTTGCCACTAGACCAGGTGCCTCTTATACCTAGAGGCCAGGTGCCTCTTATACCAAGGAACCCCAAACCAAGAAATTATTAATTTGCTATTCCACACCCACTAATAACGTAAACTAGTATCATTAAAATTTCCAAATTACTTGACACTAAGGTAGCACATTGTTACTCAAACTGTCCTATTTGCTGCATGATATCTGATGGAGTTCAAATTGAGAAATATAGAAGGAGAGTATTGTAGCATAGGCAGAATTGCTAGTGGCACTAGAATTTTCCAAATTTTAGCGTGAACATTTTGAGCAAAAATAGCTTTGCACTCATTGGATCCGACCTAAACCCTTTAACCCGAAGAAGAAGCACTGCTGCCTCGTACAACAACTGTTAAATTTTGTAACATTAATCGGAGAATTCTGGTGAGGAAATTTGAACTAGATATCAATGTGACAAGTAAGTCAAAGCGACCCACAGCATATGCTAAACTGTTTTAAATTGAATTATAATGCTAATGACAATCAGGTCTTGGCAGTATAGGACACTTTCAACACTAACTGGCTCATGAAACGTGATTTTGACTATAACTACCGTGTGAAAAAAGTTAAATTGTTGTTCGCAATATTGATTTTTTTAATCGTCCAGAAATAGTTGCTTAATTATGATTTTGAAACCACTACTATCGTTTCTGAATTGCTGGGAAGAGATACTTCTGTGCGATGCACAACTTAAGTGCGTTCTATCAATCACGTACAGTTATTTCCAGTAGCAATGTGTGATGAGGCGATTTTTTTCTTGTTTTTTTTTATTCTTTACAAAAAGGATCAATTGCAATTGGGAGTACGAATACGGTAAAGCAAGTAGTGGAAGGTTTCTTTCTCTACCGTCCAAATAATGTAATAAATAATAATAAATAATAATTTTAGCAATATTTGTAGTTTGGGGCATAACAAGAGAAAGGGTTTTTGTTCTTGTCATGTTTGTTCGTCTGTCTAAGACACGCTAGCGGACAAACCACATGTCACAGCATTCCCAAATTTGGCACACGTGACCTTACGTATAATGTGAAGACTAAGTTCAAATTCAGGGGGAACAAAAACTGGTATTAGCAACTAATTTGTTACTAATACCTGTTTTTTTTAATTTGAATTAGTTTGCTGTATTTTAAGCTAGGTTTAAAATTAAGTGATTAACACTGATTTAAAAAAATAGGCTCGCCTAATCAAAATTCAATTAGATTTTGTATGTAATGATTTGTTTGAAGTTTGAACTACCTCCTAATACACAACAGAAGGTAATAGTTTAACAAGTACAGTACAAGACGTCAGTACAATTATGTCGGATTCTTGAAAACTACACTCAAAGAGGAAACATGACAAATTATATTTAATTTGATTTGAATATAGTTATAAGATTTATTTATGTTGCTATCATATAGTGGCCACACAATATCAAATTTGTGCCTTGTAAGTGTATCTAGAATTCCAAGGAATGGTTGAATCTTAATTAATTATTTAAGACATTTCGGACCACCGAAAGTATATGAACATAAATTATCTATTTCTTTTAGCGTTAATTAAAACCGCGATAACGTCAGGAGCAACTTGAAAAAGGTAGCATCGGTGAATTAGATGTATTACTCCAACTGGTAATTGGAATTAGTAAAGAAATCACCATCATATGTTTAATAGGAATTGCTATATTTTTTCAAATGTGTATTAGTGTCAACGCCAACGACTATAACATACAGGGCCTGGAATCTATGACAAATGAGTACGGCGTGATTTACATAATACTATCAAAAGTTAATGCTCCGACATTTAAACCAACTACTCCACTCTTTGTGTAGGTACAATGCGTCTCTCGCCAAGGAGAATTTTGTATAACAGCGATCACAGAAGAAGCAACCATTTTCAAGGATCCCAATAATTTACAGCGTTTATGGCACAAAGCAAGTGGGTTGTACGGGACACAAAAACGCAGCAAGGTCTATATCAACGTATTCACTAATCCATGAAAATTTTTCGCAAATCCGTTAAGGATGTTAGTTTGTTCAGGTCACCAACTACGATTCAATTTATCATTTTCTTTCACATGCAACTTTGCAAAGTAGAAACTAAACTTTATTTACTGTCTCGGTAATTTGGAACTAGCTGTTCTGTTTCCCCAGTTTTGATTTATTTCCGAACTATTAACTTACATCAACTTAAAGAGCGCAAAATGTAAGTTCGATAGGTATGGCACCTGTAGAAGCTTAATAAAAGCGTCTTTTAACAATATTCTGTATAGTGGAACCAAGGTATTTGACTCCAAGTAAATCACTTGAATGGTATATTAACCGTACGACAATTGCACCAGATGCACAGTATGTAACTTTTCGAAAGAAATTTTTTTTTGGATTATGGCTCCCTGCTTGCACGGAGCCAATGGAACCCTTGGAATATTATAGGAACTTAGGAACTAAGAGTAATTTTGTGACTAATAGGCAGTTTGAGTATGAATTTCATTCATCGTTAACAATTTAACATCAATGCAGTTGTATGAGAGCAACACAAAATCTAGTACTAGGAATTTGATTACCAATTAGCATTAACTGGGTCAAATTCTAAAGACAAGAAGGAAGGGAATTAGTGGGTCATATATAATACATAAAAAATTGAAACTGGAACAAATTGGAGGGATACGTTCGACGACTTTCTAATTTTGTGAGATCAGGATTGATGAATATTTTTTTCATAGAAGGATCTCTCGCTAAAGCCGATTTTTTGGTAAAGATCGATTATTTGTCATTTTCTAGGATAAGCTTGACCTGGATCTTGATTTCAACGTTTTCTTACCGAATCTTCTGCAGCTGCTGAAAACAATTAAACCTAGTTCCAGTTTCTCAAAAATTTTACCCACGGCAGTTTTCAGCCCAGAAGGTGTTTCCATATTTGATTCCACGACTCCAGAAATAATTCTATTTGAGCGCACAAGTTTCATTTTAATTTTTTCGAGTTCTGAATCAACTGTCGCAAATTTTGAATTCACTGATACAGGATCAATTGACTCCGCTGACTTGAAGTTTTCAAAAATTGGTTTCCAAACCCAAGGCCCGTAGTCCGGGGGGAGGACCCTCGCCCTAACTTGTGTAGGTGCCGAGATCTAATCCCGGCACCAGCACAGAAGCAAAAAAGTGGCGGTGTGATAGTGGTGAGTGGAGGCCTTGAACGTTGCGGTCGTAGAGGCTGAACATGGGTCGGTATGCGTACGGTGGTGCTCAGCCTCTGCCTAAGCAAGAGGCTCCTCGGTGGTCAACCTCACGTTCATTGCCCAGCAAAAAGTCCATTAGCGTCTGACCTTGGAAATTCTTAGTCAACTCAAAGACCGAAACCACCCTCCCCTACTCACTAGCACACCCAAAACATTGACCAGGCCTATAGGCAAATGTCAAAGAGCATAAAGAAAAAGGTTTCCATTCCAGGAATTGCGCTATCAAAAACTTGATTTTTGTCTCCAGGCTACCCGAAAACGGGTTAACTTCTACTTAGCGTTTTGTCTTTTTTTCGTCATTTTCAATTGGTGACGTTGCCTGTCTATTAGTGGAAGAAACTTTAGGAGTGGAAGTGGATACACCAAGAAAAGGGTTGAGCGTATGAGAGCGTAATAACTTACTCATTGTACCTTACTAATTGATTTGAATCAATTTGACCTTAATTGCAGAGCAATTTTAACATGTCTGTTTTGTTCGAAAGCTAAAACCAAACTGATCGAAAGACAATTCAGAACTGTTTCTCAAGTCCATTCGATAATTTCGATAGGTATGACACCTGTAGAAGCATAATAAATGCGTCGTTTAACAATATTCTGTATGGTGGAACCAAGGTAGTTTACTCCAAGTACATGTCAAGTACATCACTTGGATGTATATACGGTTGTATATTAACCGTACCACAATTGCACCGGATGCACAGTATGTAAGTTTTAGAAAGACAATGCAGAAGTGTTTCTCAAGCCCATTTAGCAAGGAGAATTATAAAAGTAAATATTTGCGTCCAATCAGGCATTTAATTTTTGAGGCTCTGCAAATGTGGGGAGATGTTGTATGTACTATGTACATTTATCGGAATGTGACCTATTGAATAAATTATTTATATTGCACACGTTTTCAACAACTGGGGTTGACCATTTGTTCGGATGGTTAAACCATGACTACAACCTCGTGCAGTATCGAAAAGAGCATATGAATTTTGTAACGTGCGACGGAGTCGAGCAGTACTTTTCCTTTACATTCTACCTGAAACCCTACGACACGCTATCTTGGACTCTGTTTGTAATGGTAACATTATTTGTTATTCAGCTAACAGTACTAGGCGTTTTATGTATGCAAAACCTGAGTTTTTTAGGAAAGATTCCTTCAAAATCCATGTTTTCACTAATACTCGAGGAAATGTGGCATAACTAATCCATTGGCCTTGAGGTGAATCCAACGTTTCCGAGTATTATAAAATCATTTATAATCATAAACTCATGTCGAAACGACCCCTATCGCGAAAATACACGTCGATGCTCGAAATCGATTGATTAAATTTCTTCACTCCACTCTTATTTTTTGACAAAATGAAAACTTAGGCTGAAGCAGTGGAGGGGAAAGACAAAAGCCACATCTACTCGTCCGTTTCGGACAGTGATGAATGCATTTGCTACCAAATTGTACCGAATGATATCTCTGCAGCATGTGAAAACGCACATTTTGTGTTTTAGAGAATATTGAAAAGTATTTTGATAGACCAGAATCATGGAATAAGTAATATTTAAAGAGTACTATGGACGAACACGGTGGTGCAACCACACGTTTTCTGCCCTTTCTTTGCCGTTCGACTGTTAAGACATCAGGGCCGTGAGACGTCGCAACGCTACCGCCGACATACTTAAGGTGTCTCCAATGAGAATGAAGGACTCGATTTTTATTAAAAGGGAAAATTTACACAACGACACAAATAGTTCACATCGCAGTTATAAACTTTCCCAACAAACCATGTCAATAAGCTCTATTTATTCCACATGCTCTCAATACTATCGACTAGGAAACTACTTTAAAATCTGCCCGTTTACGATATCTCTCAATAGATCTTTAATTGTAATTGAAACTGAGACTCTAATGATTTCAATAATTCTAAAATATCTGACAAGAGGCCTCATATACTTTAATTTATTAGTTTACGTGTTGTTGCTTATTATATCCAAGGAACATCTTGTCGACGTTTCGTTACTCATATTATATATTGCTATATCTATCGCTGGTGCCTTCTCAGAACGTTTGTGGACTGAAAACGTTTTCAAAACAACAGCATTGCTGAACAACTTCATGGCACTGAATCACGTTTCAAGTGAGTAGTAGAACTTTATTTCCTAGCGTAAACCTGGCAAAATATAATATGCGGTTTAGGATGCCATTAAATAATCACCAAATTAGGGATCTCCTTGAGCATAACTTGCGCTCTCAAAGTTAATTTTAATTTGGCTAAATATTACGTTGTCCAATAAAACGGTGTGTTATGTTATGAAACTGGAGCATTACAAAATCATAAGTTTTTTGTTGTGCGACTCATCCAAGGGCTCATCCAGCGTTACTAATTAAAACGAAGTACTAATTAAAACGCACCCAAATTCTTTTTACCAAATGAGCAACAGATATTTTCATTCAACTTTTAGATTTTAAATTTTGAAGATTTATTCGCACCTTTAGCCTTACATTTAGTCATGTAAGTTTAGTCTAACATGAAAGTAGTTTGAATACGTTGGATTGTGGCGTAGTAACTTTGTCGATCGGTTGTTCTTTCAATCGGTGGGGATTCGAAGTTGCACTTGCATGACACTGTAAGAGCATTGGTACTGCTCAGTTAGAGTTGTGCCGGGGGATAGGAAAAACCGCATAAAGTAACCACTTCTCTTTGAGTTGAGCCACTAGTGTGCGCTAATCTGAGGTTTGATCAGCACTTCAATGACCTGAATAACAAGATACTTAATTTGATTTTATAATTTACGTATGAAAAATTTGAAGAAAACCAATTCCACGATTGAAACGCCCTCTGCCTTACCGTGGGCAGGAAGTGCAGATCTCAGGTACTGCCACTACCCCTTCATATCTACACGCGTACTGGGTTCTTTAACAATAGCCTCCCTAACATGCCCTAGTACGGTTACGTTACTTAATTATGAAGAGGGGCCCTTGTTAGGCAAACCCTCCAGGGCCCTGAAGGCCCGGAACCCCGTCCTCACAGGAGCCTGAGGCTTTTTGACGCCTTACGTTATTTTAGAAAGTTGGTCCTGCGAACCTCTCTTTGCCTCGCGCCGCATCCATCATAAGTGGAATCAATATCCGCTCTACATCTTGTACATTTAATATTTATTGAACTAAAGAAAAGAAAGGAAGTCAAGAGACAATGAGAATGAGTTAGACAGTGCTGGATATAGATTCTTACTTATTATTCTAAAAGCCTAAGTATTTATACATTTCCTAAAACGTGTCATATTGACGTATTTTGCACGTGCAAATCTGCACATCTGCACATAACAATATTACACTCACTAATTAGGTGAACAAACTAATTAGACGTAACCGAAAAGACTCTTCTTCCTACTATGGCTCGTGGTACTTATCACACTTCCTATAGTAACATACGCTTAGCTCATTGGTGGCGTGTTTCAGTAAACGGCCATAATTGTGGGCCGTAACACGATAGATTGCAGGAATAATTTCCGTTAACTTTTCCACGTGATGCTCTATGAAAATTAAAAAAAATCTTTTGAAAATCTAAAAAATTGATTGAGAATATTAAATTAAACACGTGCAGTACAAAATGAGTACATTGGAACAAGGGTTCTGCTGGCTGGTGTTTATAAGTTTGCGTAGTTTAATTGTTACGGCGATTCCTGAACTTGAAACAATGTTTTAAAGTATTGTTGGGTTTCTTATATTTAAGACATTTTAACACGATTACTGTTGACTTTTTTCAGCAATACTTGTTGGCGACATCGGCGCCAGGGATAGAGCTATAATACAATTTTCTGTTCTGTGGGTTTCACTTATATTCCAGTCACTTTTAATAGCAGCGCCAATCAGCCTCACAATTTGCACGGTAGCGGAGTTCTATTTCTTTGGCACTATTCTGAATTTTTTGACAACATTAGTATCAACTCGGTTCATTGCAGTTGTAACTATGGTATTCGTAATGTCGATTCCATTTAACGTAATCATATTTTGGAGCGGACTTACTGTGCTGCACATACTCATCATTACCTTGAACTTAAACAATTGGCTCAAATCAATGGACAATGCAACACATGCTTGTACAGCCCATAAAAGAATACAAATTCAATGGCTGTACCGGATAATTCAAGTATTCCATACGCAACTTAATTATTTTGTGCGGTACTGGCTTCCGACGGCATATTATGGCTTTATTATTCTCTCCATTTCTTTGAACTTTTTACTTATTAAAGACAGGACAGCCATGAACATATTTGTATTTCTAACACTAGCCGGCGTCGACATAGCTGTAGTTCTATTAAGTTTCGTCCTCTGCCAAACAGCGGTAAATATTCGAAACAATTCAAAAGAATATTTTACTTGTAAAAACTATATGACAGGAAGTTTGCAGAAGTCGGAGAAATGTTTCCTAAAGTCATGCTTCCCACTTGCTTTTCGAGTCGGTCGCGCGTTTAGAATAGAAAGTAGAAACTTTTGCTTACATACTTATGCTACTGTTTTATTACAAACAACAATTGAATTACTTCTGACATTCTGAGAAACATAAACGACATCCTTCGTTGTAAATTTTGGGACTTAATTTGCAATTACGTACACTGATGTGGACAATATGAACCGTTGGAGTCTACAATTAATCAGAATTGAGCTAGATTTAGAATACTTAATACTATGTAAACTATAAATAATATATAGTTCGCTGTTATAAAAAAAATCGGGTCATCAAGAATTCACAATAACTGGTATACCTGTAACTAGTATCGACTAAATTATTATCAGTAACTTATAGTCTATTTTGACGTATCCTAGTTGCACTAAATGTTAATCAACTGTCTGGAAACTGTATTTAAAATTTATGTATGAATAATGTTAATTACAATTTAGTAAACTTTGCCAAAGTACTACACCTTGCATTGTTCTTTAGTGTAGCATCGGGCACGGGATTAAGTACATAATCTATAGTAAAATGTTGAGAGCACACGTAACCAAGTAGCGTTTTGTACTTCTTTAAAGAAATTCTACTCATAGTGAAGGTAAGTAGCGTTATTTGTCGTTTCCGCAAAGTGTTGGCAATGTGGGGTGTATATATTGTAGTGGTTCTAAGGCCGCTACTCAAACAATAAAGGACCACAATTGAGTACCACAATCGATGTGACAAATAAGGGCTCTTTTAATTATGGCCACAAAGAACAAAAATTACAATACAATAATGTAAATGGATTTAATTTTGATAATTTTTACGGTTATGGGTCCTCCTGGAGTGGCCTCTTCAGCGGGGAGCTCTTCATGGGGCCCTTAACTAGTTTAACCTAATTAGTTAATGTTAATTAAAGTAAAAGGGGGACTTTGACGGTTGTCGAAGGGCACTGACGATGACGAAGGGTCTTCAGCGCCGGATATGTTGAGTGGAGGATGTGCGGGCCTTGACTGTCATCTCCATGTCGTCCTCCCTCCTGTCCAGGAATGAGGATCGACAAAATGGTGGTTCTGTCACATGGCCCAAATGGCCAAAATGTGACAAGGGGTGTTCCGCCACTGGTCTCTAAGTTGATCACAGTCGTGGTTTAGGGGAAAGTGACGCTAAGCGTTACTTAAGGGGCAGGGGCCACGAAGGGGTAAAGTGGCGAGTATCGCCACAATGTGGAAGGTGTGATACGCACGCATGCATGTAAGCAAATGATATTAGTTTTCTGAATTCTCACAAGGCTACTGGGAAGCTTCATTTTTATATCCTCTAGTTATGTACCCTAATCATGGAAATAAGAGAATACACAGCGACAGAAGCTAAGTAATTCCTTAATGGGAAGACCAACTGGTAAGTTTTTTTTTCAGCAGATCGGGAGATTCTAGGTAGACTAGATAAGAGAAGAAGCTCTTACCCACCAGGCCCAATGCAACCGAGAACTTGACCTCAGCATTAAGTTTTGGGAACCATTCTTCTAAACGCGTGACTAGAAAATTTTTAATCTTACGTTTTAGAACTATGCAAATTTGTTGATTTATTAAGTAGCGGAAGCGTAGCTAAAGCTACTTTATGTTTTCGTTTTGTCCGTCCGTCCGTCCGTCCGAGTAGAATTTATATCTCGGGAACTACTGAACCGATCTCAAAGCAGTTTTCGTATATATGTTCCCTGATATCCGACCCAGTTCAAGTTTTTTTTTTGACCGGAAGTGACCCGGAAGAGGGTCAAAGGTCAAGGTCAACGGATATCGTTCTATGACAACATGAAAAATGACCCCTACAAAAGTTGTTCCTCTTATAAAGGGGAGCAGTATTTGTATAGGACACTTTCCTCTGTGGCCCCCCAATGACCCCCAAAATGACCCTTTGACATCAAAATTACTTTTCAAGGTCAAACTCTAGTTTTGCATGAAACAAAAAGTAACAATGTTTTTGATGACCCCCGTGACCCCCTTCACCCTAAAATGACCCCTTGACCTCAAAATGACCTTTCAAAGTCAAACCCTACTTTTCCATGAGACAAAAAATTACAATGTTTTCGATGACCCCCGTGACCCCCTTCACCCTGAAATGACCTCTTGACATCAAAATGACCTTTCAAGGTCAAACTCTACTTTTTCAGGAAATGAAAATTTATGATGTTTAAAATAACCTCAGAGCCCCCCTTGACCCGGAAATGACCCCTTGACGTCAAAATGACTTTTCAAAGTCAAATCGTACTTTTTCATGAAACAAAAATATGTTGGTTTGAATGAACCCAGAGCCTCCTTTCACCAGGGAATGACCTTTTGACCTTAAAACCACAGAAACTGAGATAATATCACATAGGTGCTGAATTTAGACCCAACATCTATTTTCGTTCTAATAATTTTAATATTTCTCTAGTGTCTAATGTTATTTGTCTAATGTTCTTATTTCCGCTACTTCGTTGACCGTTTTACCACGGTTTATTTCTCATTGAAAAATAATAATCAGCGATTATCAGGTGCCAACGGTAACCGGTATCCCAGTTTATAGGTGTGATTTTATTGCTGGCTTCAACACGAGATCCGGAGTTTATTGAGTTGTAACGAATTGTGTTAATATACTTTTAATACATTTTTTAGTTTTAGAATACTGTAATCATTATTATTAGATCAATTCAATTTCAGAACAAAATTGATTTAAATTATCTTGAATAACTGAATATCTTAATTAGTTTTAATTGGTTTACAACAAGTCAGTAATTATAATATACTAGCAAAAACCAGGAAAATCAAATTTTTGGTAATTTATTAATAAGCAAATTAGGGAGACCCCTGAGCACGACTTTCGTTTTCAAAGTTAATTTGAATTTAGCGATATAATGAGTTGTCTAATCAAAAGGGGGTTTGCACTATGGTCATCTGCATCAATTAGGGATCAATTATCTAATTATGAAGTATCGCTTCCAGCGTTTCCAGCGATTTTTGTAGCATAATTTGTCTATGTTGTAATGTTTCTTTACTATGATCGGCGTCTTTAATTACCAAGCCCATGTGCTTTGTACTGTTACGCACGCACATACGGACAGCTTGATATACGGTGATTACTATGGTGAATTGAAATAAGTCGAAGATTATGTTAGGTTTGCACCAGTCCTCATGTCAGTCATCAATAAATCCTCAATCTTCATTATCTCATTATAAAGTAACTATGTAAGTCAAATAAGCCCATCCCGTGACAAAAGAAATTTACTTTTAACCCTTGGGTTCATCTGCCTTCAGATGAACTTGTTTGACTAACCTTAACTTCATTTCATGTAAAAAAAAGTTTCTCCTAAAAATTCAAAATTTAATAAGAAACAGAAAGTTGAAGCCCACTACAAATGCTAGTGTTTGATTGCGGAGTACAGAAGAGGATGGTCAACATGTATCGCTGCGTAAGCGATTATACTCGTTTTGTTGCTTCGTGGCAGCAGAAATATTTGTGAATTCATTTGTGAGGCAAGAAAACAGAGCTAAGGGTGTCGAGGAAAGGAGTGTCAATGAAGTTAGGAACTTTTTATTCAACTTGTGACAGGGTTTTTATATGTCTATATTTTTATATGTTTTTTTTTAAATTGAAGCCTTCTACTTTTTGAATAAATTATAGGTGTTCAAAAAAGGCATATTGGTCAAAATTATTGATATAGCTTAGACATGGAAGGGATGAAGTTGTCCACTTCAAGAATCAAAATTTGCATGAGTACAGCTGCAAGCTTCATTTTTAGTTAATAGAGGATTTGGTAGCTCGATTTGTTTTAGTATTTGAACTCATACAGATATATTAGGGTAGCTTCAGTAAATAAATTGCTTCTATACATTGGGCTTTGCAAATAAACAATTGATTGATTGAAATTCTTTTCATAACCATGTTCCCAATTAGTTTTGAACTTCAGTTTTAACTTTTACCTGTATTCAAACGCAACTATATGAAGGGAAGGCATAAGGCAGTTGGTTGGGCATCTTCGGAAAGAGGCCCTAGCTAGCGCAGTGGTTAACACTGCCAACCTTACTTTTTGCCTTCTCACAAGTGGCGGACAAGCGTCTTCGATCCCTGCCTCCTGCCTTGCGAGTGCTCTTCCACAGAGCTAGTTATCTGAGCTGAGCTTAGGTTAATTAGCGTTTAAGAGATAACGGTTGTGTTGTGATTCTCTGCCCGATATTTTTTCCCAATATGTTAGTCAGTTCCAGGTAAATTGCTTCTGGTGGCCAGAAGCTAACGCGGGGGGACGTGAAGGGAAGGCATAAGGCATTTGGTTGGGCATCTTCGGTAAGAGGCTCTAGCTAGCGCAGTGGTTAACACTGCCAACCTTACTTTTTGCCTTCCCACATATAGTATATGCTAAGACTATCAAGCGGTCGTAATTCCATTATGCTTTTTTATGTGCTGCTTTTGAAACAGCAATGCAATATCTTATATAAACCTTTGACGCATTATTATTATGTAGCGTTGCAGCATGTATATAGCAACTATGTGGAAATGTGTTGTCTTTCTGTCCGGTTGCGTCATAACTCTCAAACGGGTTAAATTTTGCAAATCTCTTTGCAGCTATAGGTAGAACGGTCAAGAGGAGGTCAAGTTTAAAGGTGTGTGACAGGGTTCTGACGCTTTAATTTTTATTACACCCAAAACAACCAGTAGCCAAATTTGTATTCAGAGTAACATGTGTGTTACTTTAATGTAAAACTCTCACTCTGCTTCTACTCTAACGATTACCCTCAAGTTTTTGGGGTTTGGGAGTTTATGAAATGGACATTATGAAAAACGATCCTTACAAAAAATTTCTTAATTAGGGGAACAACATTTATATAAGTTACTGTTCTCTGTGACCCTACGTTCACACCCAAACAGCCAATTAATTAAAAAAATAAAGTTTGTTCAGGTGAAGAACTATATAAGAATATAATACTTCAGATTGTCAGTTCCTCACGATAAATACAAATCTTCATTGTGACAAACCACATATCACAGCATACCTAAATTTGGCACACATAACTTTTGGGATAATCTGAAGGTTAATTTCGAACTCAGGGAGAACCAAAAAGGGTATTAGCAAAGCTAGGTTTAGATTAAATGGATGTAAAAAAAAAAGGTCGCATAAACCACATAAGAAGCTAGGCAGCAATGATAAAACCAAACTCTTGTGTTTATTTAATTTACTTCAATGCCTTGTCAAGGACACATTTTAAAAAATCGAAGTTCAGCCTGAACTGAAGCATTCCAACTACGGTTCTGTTTTTCTTTTGATAATCTATGTTCACCATCATTGAATGTTTGCTATTTATTTTGCCGACGAGCTTTAGGTTTAGGTTCGAGTTTAAGGTTAGGTTTAGATTCATAACTTGCTTCAATTTTTTCTGAGGGATCGTTTTACAGGGAAGATTTTGCACTGGAAAAAAATACGTGGGATGTTTTTCAAAAGATACTATTTCAATTAACCCCAAATCCCTAAAGTACTAATTTGACGGTGCTGAAGTGGTAGCATGACGCAGTCCAAAACACAAAACTTAACTTAGAGTGAGCTAAATTTATTTAGTTTTTTCAAAATCTTTCGATTGAATTGTATGTAAAGCTAAACAACAGTTTTAAACCGATTTTTTTTGCTAGTTGAAATGTTAAAATGTTAGACCAGTTTTAGAATTTATTAGCACAGACTTGTTGATGTCAATTCCAATCAGAATCTAGGGATTATTTAATGGAGACCAAATTAGGACTATATGATGGCCAACTGGCCAAATGGGATTTGAACACACTGGGTTATTTTGAGGTCAATTGTAACTATGTCATCACATTAGGTGTCAATCGAAAAAGAGCTGGTGATTGCGTTTTGCGTGATAGCAGGCACGGAACAGCACAACGTCGAGCAAAGAGTTTTAACGTAATGGAATTTTTATAGATATATGACGCAAATTGTTACACGCGATGGAGAAGAATGTAGCTGAATTTGGTATGAATTGAAAAATAGAATTAGCGTATATTTCCACACCACTTGGATTCTATTTCGATGAATGAAGGAACCTATTAATGCGAGTATCAATTTGCATTGCAATTATTCCCCACTTTTAATATAGACAACCGTCACAAGCTGTTCAATTTGTTTTTCAGAAATCTCAAATTTTCTTGAACATTTTCCCGCAATGAGTGCTCTGCCTTGTGTGGTACATTTATGCATCATAGGAAGCATGAGTTGAAAAGTTTCCTAAAACAATCCAAAAGCACAACAACCATTCGAAATGCGATTTTTTTTCAAAGTTTCGATCCACCACATTTTTTTTGACCATTTACCGGTCGACAAAATGATGGAGAATGGTCAGACCCCCATGACCCAGAACGGATTTAGCTTTTAATCTACGGATCCTTCTAATTATTTTAAAGCTCATTTATGGAAGCTTGTATTGGATTGCAGTCTTGTAATTTGTAGTTTTCTAACGCAATTGTTGTTTTGTCCGATTTCGCAAAACGACCAAACGTTTAAATTAAGACAATTATTTATGGGGAATTTGCCACAGTTCTTGCCTTATTTTTAAGGCAGTATTTTTTGATTAGCCAAAGGGGGCTCATAAGTATCATTCGTTTGTGCGTAGCAGTTTTTCTTCAAAAATGTGATTGCATTTCAAAATTAGGACGGGTATTTCAAAACTACAATTACATTTTATAAGTAAGACACACTTCAAAATTCAATTAAACTAGTCCTAACTGCAAGATCCGATAGATGGGCACTAATTTTATTAAGTTAAAATCGCCCTGTCGTAGGACGGGCTTTTATTATTAGTTTTTTATAAAGTTATATTTGACAAAATAAATTGAAATGTGTATTGCTCCAACTTGAAAAATATCCATTCAACGTTATATGAAACAATTTACGAAGCTGGAATTTGATCCTACGACGTATGTCCGCTCATACAAAAATTTGTTTAAAAAAGTTATATTGAGAAATTGTAATTCACAACACGTCAATGTTTGACGTGTTTGTGCTGACGCCTGCCTACGTTCGAATCTTGTAAGTAACTTCAAAAAATGAAATATATCATTGAAAATTTTCTGCATCATCACTACAATATAACAATCATAGTTGAAAGCTAATTTCGTCTAAAAAAACTAAAACAACTAAAGAATTTCTACTAAATTCCAACCTCCAATATTTTAAACTGTTTCAATTCTCCAAGAGCATGGCTGGTAAAATTTTCGTAAGCACATACATTCTCGCATCACTCTTATGCTTAATGAGCACAAACGTGATTGCCCAAGAGTACGAAACATTCCCGAATTGGATTCCCAACGTAGGAATGGGTTGCACATGCTTGGAAACGACATATGATAGTAGTAACAACGCCATGAAGACTCTGGCTCTAAGAAAATGTACTAGCGCAGAGTCGCAAATGATTGTTCAAGAGAAAGAAAAGGTAAGCACTTTATTTGCTATTATGAAATTATTACACTTAAGAATAGTCAAGAAAGTTGCATAAATACGAAGGTTTCATCCAATACCTTGTCAATTTTCAGACAAACGGCTATAAATGTATACTATCTATTTAATAATCCCCGAATTAAGAATGCGTAAGTGATGTGAGATAGGGCAGTTTCCACGGAGAATGTTTCCGATAATAAAAAAATAGTTTGAGGAATTTGTTAGGAGATTAGATGGTCGGTGACACCAAAACTCTTCGTGTCACACCTATAAATGCGTTTTCAGCATCAAATAGCATCAATCAAATTGCATCAATTTTCGAAATTCAAAAACTAATTTTTCAAGAGTGGAATAGGGAAGATAAGGGGTGAATCAGCTGTACCATGAGGGGCTGATTTGGCTTGTAGTAGTGTAAGTTCAAACTATAATTTCTTATAATTGGAAATGTTTTTAGTTAAAGCATTATACTGTTAAAGCATATATTAAATTCATAATATACTGAACTTTAGAAGAAAAATCGAAAAACAAAAAACGAAACACGATTAGAAAAATTAAAATTAAATGCATTCTTTACAAATACACACATTTCAACTAACCAGAAAATACTCCAGACTCTTCAATTAGGATACAAGTAAATTAGAGTAAACCAAATTACTGCTAATTAGGTTCTACTGTAGAAGTATTTTTGGTTCACTAAACTTTGTAATACAGAAAGATAAATTGAGAAAAAAAATTGTTCGAAATTTGTGTTGTAAAAAAATAATCCACAGTTCTTTGTACTGTATCTTAGGACTATACAACGGATTTCTACTCTCTTCAGTTTCAAGCAACCGGCAAAGTGCTCGACGTGTCTGGTAACAGTGTGTGGTATGGAGGTGAGGTAATTCAATACGATCTAAAGTCTGCTGAAGAAGGGCGAGACAACCAGCTTTGGAAATTTGTGAAAGTAGGAGAACTTTTACCAAATAATTAACAAGAAAAGTAGATTGTGCCTCACTGCCAATGACAACTCTAACTACGCAGTTGCACTTCTCCAAAACACATGCTGTAGTGACAATGCGTTTCAGTTGTGGGATCTCGAGAACAAAAAGTGTTCTTAAACAATGCATTTACTTTTCTGTGGAAACGATTTGTTTTTTTTCAGCTAAAATAAATTGCAAATAATAGTTTCTTAGCACTACTGCAAATCTGGTTCAAAATAAATTCGCTTCTTGATGGAGGGCAACATTTTATTAATTGCCACACAGCCCGCTTCGGTCTAGTGGCTAAGAGTTTCTCTCCTCTTGCCAGCCTAAAATTTTGTGTGCTGTATCCCATGTTAGGTAATGAAAAAAAAACGTGGGATTCGATCCCTCGCAATGCTAATGGTAAGGTTGCTCGTGTTGCCACGAGACCAGGTGGCTCTTATGCCAAATTAAGCCAAACCAAGACGTTATTGACTTGCTATCCCATACACACTAACGTAAACTAGCTTCATTACAATATACAAATTACTGTGACACTAACGTAGCACATTGTTACTCAAACTATGCTATATGCAGCACTTGAACCTGCACAAATTGAACTTACAGGTATTAATGTGCCAAGTAAGTCTAAACAACCTACTGCAAATGCAAAACTGTATGAATTTTATAATACTCCTGACAATCAGGTCTTGGCAGTATGGAACATTTTCAACACTAATTGACTCCCGAAACGTGATTTTGATGATAACTAACGTGTGAAAAAACGTTAAACTGTTGTCCGCAATAATAATGTTTTTTTAAATCGTCAAGAAATATTTGGTTAATTTTAATTTTGAAACCATTATAATCGTTTCTTAATTGCTGGAAAGGAATATTTCTGTGCGATCCACAACTTAAGCCTGTTCTATCAATCACATACAGTTATTTTCAGTAGCAATGTGTTTTGTGCCAGCTTGATAGGATTTGGTTTAAGTGTAAAAAATCCATTCCGGATCATTAAGGGCAACAATATTTATTAAGTCAATGAAAGTTTTGAAGATGACATCTCTTCTATTTCGTTACAATATACTCACTCCGTCAATCATAATTTTTTATTTGTCGTATAATTATATAGTCAAACACTGGTTCGTCAATCCTGAAGTCTAAATAGGAGAATTAGCCTTTGACTACTTTTTTTATGATTTTCATAATTGAAGCAGAAATTATATTTAACACTTTAACTTCAAATTTGAAAGTGCTGCATAAATAATTTGAAACAATCTCAAACTGTAATGGAAGGTCTCTTTCTCCACTATCCAAATAATGCAAATTTTTAGCGATATTCGGAGCCTGCGTTTTAACCAGGGCTTATATGCCCTTCATTTCTGTCCGAGAAATGCTAGCGGACAAACCACATGTCACAGCTTCCTAAATTTGGCACACATGACATTTGGGACAATGTGAAGGTTAAGTTTGAAGTTAAGCATGAGGCATCTATTAAAAGTCACTTAAAGCATAAAACCCAGCTTTTTATATAATTAATCCAAAGTCTAAAACATTAACTTAAAGTTAGCTAAGTTTGAGAGATTAATTGTAGGAATGTTGATTTATTTCGTTTTTTTCGAAATCCTTTGATTGAATTATATGTAAAGCTAAGCAATAGCTTGAACTACCTACTAATCCACCACAGACGCAATAGTTAAACAAGTACAGTTTAAATCGCCAGTGTAATTATATCGGTTTCATGAGAATTACACCCAAAAGGGAAACGTGAAAAATCCCTAAAAAATGAAAGAATACATTTTTCATTTGAAAATAGTTACATGATTTAATCATGTTGCCATAATGTAGTGGCCACATAATCAAACTAATGCGGTGTGAGTCACGGAGTATCAACGATTTCATAGCATGTCTAAATTTTAATAAAACAATTGAGACATAAGGGTGTGAACTAGGGGTCTCAATCCAATTTCATACCCGGATAAAATACCGGATTTCGGACTCTTCCAAATCTGGGTTATAAATTTTAAAATCCGGATTTTTTGATATAATGAGTCCATATATATGATATATATTTTGATATATATGGACATGGAGTAAAAACGTCCTTAATTAATTAATATTTTCAAATTTTTAGAAAATTTAAATTTATGAATTTTTCGTTATAGATTTTGATAAATGATACCCATTAATTGCTTATCATTAACAAAATATGTCTTCCCGGTTCAAAGTATTTTTGATATTTTGGAAAGTTTTATTGTTTCTAAAAAAAATACACATTTTTTATTTATATAGCAACCGCTAGAATCAGCAATCAATATCCGTAATCTAGCATGAGAATTACAAAGAAATGTGGTATTAATATTTTTTTTCAAAAGCTTGAATCCTTTAAACAAATGAATTTGTTTTACATACTACGTTTATCCAATTACAAAAAAATACTCACCTCGTATTGTACAAAATTGTATGCTTTTTAAGCATTAATTCCTGACTAAAATTTAAATTCAACTAAACTAAGGCTGAATAAAAAAAGTTTATTTATTATTAATACTATATATATCTATATATTATTATATTATTATTTATTAAAAATTTGTGTGGAATACATGTTCGAGGGTGATAAGATAAGTATTCATAATACCTACCTACTCAACTCAAGAAGCAAGTATACTTTTAATGAAATCTCAATTTTGCAAATCTTTGAATGGATTTAAATCCGGATTTAATGTTTGAAACCGCCAAATTTACCAAATCCGGATTTTTCAAAATGGTTCGGATTTGCGCCCCTTAGTATAAACATAAATAATCTATTTGTTTTTGGCGTTAATTAAAATTTCGAGAAAGTCACGAGCAGCTTAAAAATGTTAGTATTGGTGACTTAAGTGTATTACTCTAATTTGTAATTAGAATCGGTAAAGAAATCACCATGATATTTTTACTAGGAATTGCCTTATTTTTTCAACTGTGTATTAGTGTCAACGCCAACGACTATAACATACAGGGCCTGGAATCTATGACAAATCATTACGAAGACTGCGACGTGATCTACATAATACTATCAAAAGTCAATGCTCCGACATTTAAATCAACGACTCCACTTTTGGTATACAATGCGTCTCTCGCCAAGGAGAATTTGGTACGACAGCGATCACAGAAGAAGCAACATTTCACTCAAAGCTATTTCGTGTATTTTCCTGAAACCATCTTCAAGAATCACAATGAATTACAACATTTATGGCACAAATCAAGTGGGTTGTACGGGACACAAAAACGCAGCAAAGTCTACATCAATGTATTTACTAATGCATCAAAAACCTTTCGCAAATCCGGTAAGGATGCTAATTTGTTCTGGTCACCGAATATAATTCATTTTACCATTTTCTTTCACATGCAACTTTGCAAAGTAGAAACTGTAAAATTTATTTACTGTCTCGATCATTTGGTACTGGCTATTCAGTTTCCCCAGTTTCGATTTATTTCGGAACAATCAACTTACGTCTACTTGAAGAGCGTAAAATGTAAGTTCGATATGTATGGCACCTGTAGAAACTTAATAAAACCGTCGTTTAACAATATTCTGTATGGTGGAACCAAGGTAGTTTACACAAAGTACATGTCAAGTACATCGCTTGCATTGTATATTAA
>VYYI01001393.1:0-19877 GCA_021029175.1 Bilobella aurantiaca
TAACTTCGTTTGGATTTTATTATTGTGGTAATATTATAATAGTTTTAGGATTTTTTTTAGCTTATAATATTCACTGTGAAGTGTTTAAAATTCAAAAATTTACACATTTGAAACAAGAAACGTTAGAAAGAATTGGTGAAAATGTAAAGGAATCGTTGAGATAGAGTAGGAAGGACTCTTTGCATATCTGTTTGCAAATGCGTGTTGTATTCTGAAGTACTTCGAAACCTTATAAAATAAACTCGGGTATATTCTATATTCTCTGTTTGGGCAATATAAGGTACTGACAGGGTGAAGCCCTGCCATGACCTCTGAACAAAAACAAAACGAAGCAAGCTCCCAAAACTTGACCTTAAGGCCTTTGTGGAATTGACAACTAGAGTTTAATGACCCAACTAAACCAACATTGAATCCTTTATGCCCTTTAAGGGCTAACTATAAAACTCTGCCCGAAAGAGCTACACCCTAATTAATCCTCGCGACGAAAGAGGGAAACCGGGGAAAAGGCAATCCGGGCCCTTGACCTTTCCAGGTCACGGCCAATCACTGGCCGTAGCCAATCCCAAAACGCTATGGCCTATCCAGGCTAAGAGGTGGCCTCTCCAGGCCAAGGGACGTGTTGGCGACGATGGCCCAAAGTGTCGAGAGGCGTGGAGGATATGCTTTGCGGCCAAGGTTCTTCTGGCACTTTGTCACCAGAAGAAGAAGGTGTTCTCCACGTGGGACTTTTTGAGTGTTGTATCGAAAACCACTTATGGGCAGAATGCCCTAATTTTAGTTTACAAATGATTATGAGGACAGTGACCTCATAGCAACCTAATTACAAAGAAACGGGTATGCACAAGGTCCAAGACAAGGCAATTTCTTAAAAAAACAACCGATGGAAAAGACTTTTGGCTCAACGGAGACTCGAACCAACGTTCTCAGGCTGGTTAGTTCAGAGAGGCACAAGATCTTAACCACTAAATCTAATTTACAAATTACATGCAAAACTTTGTAAATCTTTACAATCCTTATGGGATTTAACACGTTAAAACGGGTTAACACGGGATTTAAATTTTCAATAAAAAAGTTTACAATAACCGTATCTCTAATCGTTAGGTTTCATGTTGAATACCATGAGGATTCTGAATATTTTCAAAACCTAAATTTTAAATTTTTAAATTTCAAAATAAATACCAGCAGCTGACAATCAACAGATCAACCTAATAAGCCCACTTAACGATAACGTTGTTGTCCTAAGCTGTGTTTGTTTGCAAATGTGCGTTGTAAGGTGGGACCATTAAAAGAAACGTTCATGCCGAAATTTAGCTTTTTAAACTTACCTGAGAGGTGGTGAGAAAAAAGGTGGCGGAATCAAGGGGGGACCGTTGGCTGTAATACATATATTTATGATTATTCGGATTTGAACTTTTTTTTTGTAGATGTAATATCAGCCCATGTCAAGATGTCAAGAAAGTACAGTCCAACAGTACTTAGTCACGAGATTTAATATCACAAAAATATCATGTCTTGTATATCAATTCAGCAAGCAAATAATGCAAGACACAGTACCTCTTTGCAAATAGGTAGTTAGGCTACGCTGAGTTGTGGATACAACTTTGGGAAATTTATATCACTTTTTGCCGAAACTACATGTTTAAAATTTGGTTTAAAATTTTTGTGAATCTTACTTTGTACTTGGAATACGAGATCCTAGTAGAGTCTTTCAGCTAAAAATTCCACACCACACCACTCTCGTTTACAATAGTAAGGTAGCTATACCTTATACTTGTAAATTTATACTGCCATAACGTGTATGCCCTTCTAAAGAAATTTTGTTTACAATTTACACTTTTAAAAATTGTAAAGAGGTAAAGGTAGAGGATCGTTATTTGACATTCCCGCAGAACGGATGGTCAAAATGAAAGGAGAGGGTAGGGATGTGGTAGAGATAAGGGCTCATTCGCACAGATATTGTCACCCTATGCAAATGAGGGCAGTCTTCTCAATTCTGACAAAGACCATTGAGAAAATTGTCGTGAAATTCCCGTATCCCCTGTCTGAGTATGCCTAATCACGGAGACACGGGCATACACAAGGTCAGAGGCAAAGTAATTCCTTTAAGAGGAAAACCAACAGCAAAGACTATTTTGTGGCTGATTAGGAGATTTGAACCCCCGTTCTCACGCTGGCTAGTGGAGTGAGACAGACACCCTACACCACTAGCACAAGACCACCAACTATTTCATTAAAATTGTCTATTTCCTGTTAACAAAAAAAAAACACAAGAATTACACTGTAAAATCAATATATAATATTTAAGAGTTCACATAAACAACATAGCATAGAATATAGTTAGTGTATACAAATCAAATCATTTTATATTTACTGTATTTTGCGTTATTTGTTTCTAAGTGAATGGTGTACTAGTCACCCACCAATCTGATCCCATATTCTGGTTTAAATTTTACGAACATTGTTATATTTATAATAACTCTATGGTCAGAAATGTAATTACTTTTCACACAAAACTTTTTTGAAGATTCCTGGGGATTAACAGATTATACTACCTTTCAAAAACTTGAAAACTACGTGATTCAATGTACAACCATTGCATGCAAAGTATGTGAGACAATTACTCTCAGGTAACTATTCATACTAATTACTTCTTTACTTTTAATTACCGAAAACTCCTCTTAGCTGTATTTAGTATAGGCAATTTGAGTTTCAGAATTTTACACCAACTAAAGCAAAAACAAGTAGGGAAAATATATTACAAAACACACGTGAATTCCTTTATTCGACTTAGCTAGGTGGATTGTGGGGGAATGGTTATGCCAATAAAATATGAAAAATGCTTTAAAACTAGGGCTACGTGATAAACATAAGAAATTGGAATGCTAGAGGTTGGGTAATACTTTACGTACTATAACTCTGGGTAAGCTTGTCAATTTTATAGGAAAAAATACATACAAATAAAATAGTTAACATACCTATAGTATCTTTTAGGGAATACAATTTAAGCCACCCAGCATTGAGCTCTCTTTTTGTTTCTGTCTCAAAACTTATTTTCAAAACTATATTTCGCATGTGTATAAATTTACTGTAACAACAAACCAACGCTTCTTCTACAAATCACTTACAATCATTTCTATAATAAAAATGTATGTTGTGTCAAATAAACTTGAAGATAAAGCTAACATTGCAAACTATGTTTTAATGGCAGGCAGTTAGGACTCATCAACGCAGATCCAGGAGGTGGTTTTACAAGGCATTTCAAAAATTGCTATTGCTATCGATCGATTTTAATTAAAATTAGTCTTTTAACTAAAATCATTAGTTATAAATTTAAATTATCTTTATAATACAACTTGCCATATAAGCCAGTATTGGAACAGTAGGATTTTCTCTCACCTCCCCTACTTCATACTCGTAAGATTAGTTTTTAAATTCTCAAATAGATGGCCATCTATGAATGTGAAGTCGAGGCTTTTTGTGCGACCAAACTCCTCCTCCCCACCACTCCCCCAAATAATTTTCTCAAATTGTTTTTTAAGTTGGCCGAGTTGATCTGCTGGTTAGTCTCCCTCCACTAGCCAGCCTGAGAACGGGGGTTCGAATCCTTCAATCAGCCACAAAAAGTTGTTTGCTATTGGCTTTCCTTTTACGGAATTGACTTTCCTCTGACTGTCTGTATTTCTGTGATTATACATTACACTGTGAGAGGATATGAAAATATATCAATAGGTTCCCCAATAGCCTAGTAAAAATGCAGGAGACGATCCTATTTTGCATACACGAGTCCTTCCTTCCATATTGCTACACAATCCCTTACATGTTGACTAGCCGCTTTGCGGGAATGTCAAATAATTCTCATTTGCCTCCACTAATTAAAAAAGTTTTTAATGCGCTAGAGCACATACCCTATGTATTTGAAAATCAAGGTTTATTAAAAGCAGAGAAATATTTCGAAGGCCTAATATTCTAGAAACTTTAAAATGGCAACCAGGTTTCGAACAATAGCTTTATACGCTCCTCAACCTTAGAAACCTAGTACAATGCATTCATAGAAAGTTTGGCCAGACAATCCTCAAGAAGAACCCTTTTTTCAAATATTTTTTTAAAATTTTTTAAAAAATGACCCCTTAACCTCAAATTGAAATTTAAATGTCAAACTCAAGTTTTACATGAAACGAAAAGTTTAAATGATACTGATGCTCGTAGAGCCCCTCGTCACTCGGAAATGACCTTTTGACCTCAAAGTGACCTTTCAAGGTTAAAATCTAGTTTTGTATGAAGCAAAAAGTAATGAAGAAAGTGATGACCTAAAACGCCTTGTATAATTGGAAATGGCCTATTGGCTTCTGAAAAGCAAGACTTCTAATTTCTAGACTATTCTGAATATCTTTCTAGTTTCATACTTCCGCTACTGGTTGACCGTTTCACCACGGTTTATGTGTAGCGGAAGCGAAGCGAAGCTACTTATGTTTTCGTCATAATTGTTCGTCCGTCGAGTCACCATTGTATCTCAGGAGCCACTGAACATATCTCAAATCTGTTCGCGGTGATGTGTTCCTAAGGTTCCGGAGCAGTTCAATTTGGTTTTTGTTTGACCGAACCTGACCACCTTGGTGGTCAAAGGTCAAGGTCAAGGTCAAGGAATATCATTCTATGACAACATAAAAAATGACCCTTACAAAAGTTGTTCCTCTTACGAAAGGGGAGTAAAACTTGTATTGGACACTTTTCCCGAGTGACCCTCAAAATGACCTGTCTAGGTCAAACTCTAGTTTTGCATGAAACAAAAAGTTATGTTGGTCACGATGATCGGTGGGCGCCCTTTCACTTGGAAATGACCTCTTGAACTCAGAATGACCTCTCAAGGTCAAACTCTAGTTTTATTCTTATTATTTTTATATTAGTACAATTACCACCCCCTGCAGGCGTTAGTCCATGGGGCAGGGCTCTCCAAATTACAACGGATTTCCATAAACTTCAAATTCAAATAGCCTGATCCCGAATTGTGATGACATGATATTCCTTAATTATTACAATAAATCCTGAACACACGATTGAAAATTATCTTGAATTCACAATTAGATCAGAATTAATAATTTTCCTAACTCCATATTTTGAAAGAACAATGATTTTCCTGGAAATAAGAAGTTAGTAAACGTGTAAGTTAGCAACGTGCTAGTAAATTTAGATATCGGTCGAATTAGTTATAATTTAAATTTAAATTGTTTACATGAAGGCCAATTTTTTTAAAAATCTGCAAGTTTTTTGATTTGTTTAAACGTTTGCTTGTTTTTAAGTGTGCCTGTTTTAAGTTTTAACAAACTTTTGTATACTGAGTTGAGTAGTTTATCATTTACATTTCCATAATACATTTCTAATTTATGTCTAAACTGATTCCTAATACTCGATGATTCCTATAATCTTTCGCTGCAATTACTTGAGTTTGGAAATTTTGCTAACATGGGAATTTTTGTCACTTCTGATTCAGCGTCTAAAGATGGAACACAAATGGGTACGGAATGCAATTCAATGCATTGACTGCTTAAAAATGGAAATAACAGTAAACACTAGATATAGAGGCGACGCTAGGTCAGTTGCTAGCATTCCGCGGTACTGATTCGTTCGTTCATAAAAAGCTAATTATTAGGTAAAGCACAAGATTCTTGAAAACCCAGTTTTTTTAAGTTTTTTTGGAGGTGCAACTCTTGTTAAAAAAAAGTTATAATCCGCATGAAATGTGAAATTGGCTTTATTTACCGAATTGACATAATGATGATCATTAGCACAGTTTAAACTTAAACTTTTCAAGCTACAGTACGAATATCATAAACGCGTTAGCACCAGCGTAAGAACTACGCCTTTAGTGTCTGTTTAACTTTATACTCCACAACTTAGATTTTTAGAACCTTACTTATCATCAGTAGATTTGAAGACAACAGAAATGTAAATTGAAATCGCGAACAATACTTGTAGCATTCATTCTCGTATAGCGTGGATTACTTAGTAAGAAATATGCAAATATCAGTTCATGGTTTTGATGCCACGGAAATATTGAAATGTATTTATGAAAATAATTGTTGCACGTTCTCAAAAAAATGTTTATTTCCTTTTAAAATTTTGACTAATAAAAAACTGAAGGTTAAATAAAATGTGTTTACTTCAAGACACTTTCACTCTCAGTTAGTTTGCACAGAGATACTGTCACCTCACACTGCGACGATTCATTATTTACCTTCATCATGAAGTCAATATGCGTCATTTCCGAATGAAGCAACTGAAAATTAGACAATTTGTTTAGTCGTAGTTCTTTAGACAATATATCAAGTCTTGTTTTGTGACAGTTTTGATTACCTTGTCGGAATGCACTTTCTGCAGTTTTCCGTGTAAAATACACTGAATAAAGTAGAAGAGTATTTTTTCGTCAATTTCATCAGCATTTACGACAAAAGTTTCAGCAAAAGTTATATTGTCTCTAAATGGTGTGATTGATTTTAGTCGCTTCAATGGTGACTGACGTTCAATGATTGTCTTGAGCATTCCTGCCTGTGAGAGCCGTACTAAATATTAGTTGCAAACAATTAAATTTGATTTGCTTCCTAAATGTTACCTGTGGGTACATCTTCAAAGGCGAATCACCTCTCATGCTATTTATACTTGCTAATGCCCGATGACAGAAGATGTACGCGGGGTAAACTAATACCGTTAAATTGCCTTCGACAGAAACTGCGCATCCAACTGCTAAGGACGTCAATTCAGGGCAGTTAAGAACGTCCTACAGTTTTGAAAGTTATCAGTTTAATAAATTAAACACTTTCGAAGATTAAATTATAGATTTTTAAACAAAAGTAAATATAATATCAAAAAAATAATGAAGGCAATTACTTTAAGCAATTCTTCTACATGTGCTTCTATTGGTGTTTGACCCAGTTCTGCAGTCATCAAAAACAGTTGGGATGAAATATTTTGATTGGCGGGAGAAACCAGTTTTAGAAAATTTGGATCCGTAACATTTTCGTCAATATCCAGAATTATCTGTTTTATGGAAGAGAAGATTAAGTTGCAACTCTAACATATGTTGAAAGTAAGACATTTTATGAATCGATGAAGTAAATTGTCTTTTCTGTGTGTACCACAAGGCATTGGATATACTACCTAATACTACGATTATAATATACTTACATCAATATCAGCTCTCTTGAATTTATTGTTCCAACTAATATGCTTCACAAGTTCAAGCTCGTAGTCTGGTCTGTAATAAATGTGTTGGTCCAAATTGTATGCAATGCTCACGCCGTTTGTACCGGAATTTATTCCAAAGCGAATATGACCTATATGGTCTGTACCCTAAAAATTGACGTAACTTACAATTAGTTAAGATACAACAAACTAATATAAATACTATAAAACTAAATAATATATAATACATATATAATATATATATAATACATATGACTAAACTAAAATAAGATCACATGATATATAAATTTGTCTCTACTTACTAAGTATTGGACTAGTTCTTGAGTAATAATTAAAACTTCACTTTCAAGATTTTTCACTTCAACGAACTCTTTCTTTTTCTGAAATCTTTCAACTTTCGCTGCATACGGACGGTACTGAAATAAATGAACTGAAATGAAATGTTTGTAAATTTAGTTATACTTAAAGTTATAATTTAGTTATATTTTAAGTAATGTTGTAATATTTGAAATGTATAGTATGTTTTACGTCTGCGCGTATAGTCATTGGTAGATGGTGTTGCTTTAGGAAATCTTTTGCCGGCTTGTAATATGTAGCACCAAATATTATGTAATCAAAGTTGTCGTGTCCGACTTGTATGAGTGCATGTCCAAACTTTGTAATATCCGGATTATTTTCCTGGAAAAATTTAAAAGTAAATTGTCAATTTTGATTTACAAGTGCTATTTTGTTACGAATTAATTGATTGATTAGTAATATTTATCTGAAGCTGTTTAGTAACAGCCTCGCTTGAGGTCTAAGCATTGTACATTATTATGAAATCCAAAACATAATTTTTAATACAATATTAATAGAATTTGATTAAATTAAAAGCGAAATATTGTCATGTAATTCAATAATTGACATCAGTTGTATTTGCACCAATTATTTCTATACACGAATGTTAAACATAAGATAATTCCTAACATAGTAACTAACTAATTTGTAACTAAAATCTAATATGAAAATTTTTATTCCATGTCTTACCCATCCCATGTCTGTTAGTGTGTTAATATTACTTAAAACTTCAATTGGGCATTTGTGGACTATTCTCAACGTGTAAACTCTAAAGCCACGAACAATTTCAACTCCAGATTTTCTGTTTTGATTTTTAAGACAAGCGTACTTATGAGCTTCTTCCATAAGCTATTGAACAACTAAAGTAAATTATACTTTATTTTTTTATTTTTCAGTAAATGTACCTCTTCTGATTTCATCATAATACTACTGTACATGAGTCTCGTTTCCAACATCAGCAAAAGGTTGAAAATTGAATGCAGCAAAATTACCACAACCAATTGTTCTGTATCTTGATAATACTTGAAACCAAAGGCAACATTGTACCAAGACGGATTTGCCAGCTACAATTTGATAAATGGAAATTATTATAAAGTTAAAGTTAACGTTGAGAATTTAAGAAATACTTTTACGCACAACTCGATTTAGACTCCATTTTTGGTCGTTCAATAACAGCTCAAGAACTGTCAAAACTTTTTGCTGTGCTTCAACATAAAATTCAATTCGAATTTCACTCTCCTTGATAAACACATTATTGGACATGGTACAATTTGCGGCGTATTGTTTCGCTGTTTCAAAATTCTAAAAACGAAAGATTTTTTAATATTAATTTAATTAATTAATTTAATTTTATATATATATAAAAAACTGGTTTTCAGGATTTCACTATCTTGAAAATTCTGTTCTCTATTTACCGATACGTCCAGTTTCAAACTGTAGTCGACACCACGTGCAGCGCTTAAGAAATTTTGGGGTATTTGAAGATAAAAACCATCAGCCATCCTTCTTTTTCTTGAGCGTATCCAACACCAACACTTTTGAGTTCATTACTTTCGTAAAGCTGAAAACGCAGGGTGTAATAAAGTCAAAAATTTAAAAAAAGTTGTATTGTTAATTTTTGAAAATATTACCATGTTGTACTTTGATTCCCAGTCGAATTCTACCTTGTCTTCATGATGGCCAAGTTTTGCTAAGGAAGTTCTCAACTTGGAAATATATTTTTCATATTCAATGGGCTCATTGGTCGGTTTCTCCTCCCAAACGTACTCGACAAATTCACGAAACTCATCTAAAATTTTTAAGATAACACTATAAATCTATAAATTTTCAGTATTACCTACTGTTAGCAAACACATTCGATGCTAAGTTTGTGTAAAATTTAGTGGGGAGTCGAGCAAAAATTCTGAAATATTTACAATTCTCTATAGGATTAGCACTTTATCTTTATGCAGGTAAAAAGAAGGCAATTCGATACAACACAATTTTATTAAATAATTTTTTTCAAAATTTGTAGCAGGATTTAGTTATCCACAGTTGCAAATTTATCAAGGTTGTGAAATTAAATGAAACTTAAAAGGATACAGTGTGTTTCAAAGTTTTGATGTGTACCAGGCATTTCTTTGCATAAGTCGGCGGGGGTAAGACGATCCTTTGCATTCTGCACTGCCCTCACTGTGTTTGCATCTGCATAAGGCAATTTTCCACGTAAAAAAAGGAGTACAGCAACCAACGACTCCAAATCGTCTCTTGGGCCTTGTACTATTTATAGGATAAAAATTATAAAGGTAACATATTTTATATATCATATTTTAAGTTTTGTTAAATGTTTGCAATTGACAGTGATAAATACAACACCGAGTAACAATTTAGTAACTAAATGGTTTAGCTAATTCCTTTAACCACCACCTAAACAGCGTAAATTAACATTTGCAATTACCAAAACAACTTATTCTTTTTATAATGCTAGGCCGTTTTGGTTTTCCTATTCAAACATAACTAAAATTGTACCAAACTTGTATGTACACTTGTTTTTTTTTTTTCACATAATTTAGCAGATTATTAAACATCGTAATTAGGATCATATACTAATACTTACGTTTTCCATTGAGGCATCTCCTGCTAGCAAAAAGAGGAGATCCCTGGGTGTTCTTTAATTCCACCGTTTCTTCAAGGAACCCTTTGGAATCCCAGGTGAGCTCAGAAGCTAAGCCGAAATCAATCACGTAAAAAATCCGTTTGTTCCCTCGTCCAATACATATGTTTTGCGGTTTAATGTCGCGATGCAATATGTTAGCTGCATGCACAGCCTTCAACCTTTGCAGCTAAACAACATAGTAGTAATTAAGTTGTTTCCTTTTCAAGTTAGTGAGATTAGGATAAGCAACACACTAATGCTTACTATATACATAAATGTTCACTGTCAAAAGATTGCAAAAATGTGGGCTTAACTATACATTGTTGCCGCCACTAACCAGGAGTGCCTCTGAGGTGTTTATTTTTGAAAAATCCAAAACTCTGACATAAAATTATACTAACAAAATAATGCTTTTTAAACATAGTGTGTCTTTGCAATACTTAAAATTAATGAAGCTGAGTAGCAAACTAAAGAAAATTTTGTTAATTTCCGGCGAGATTTACTCTTGAGCTTTCAGGGTTTTTTTCTTTTGCTCTTCTTAATTGTAAATGAGTGAGAAAAAACTTGAGAGAATATGAAAACCTAAGGTGCAAATCTCATAAGAAATATCTCATGTTTTTCTCTGAATAACCATCTAGAATCTCAAAATTTGAGCATTGCAAAGACACACTGTGCATAAAAATTATTATTTCCTTCGTATACTTTAATGTCAGAGTTTCAGATTTTTTTAAAAATAAACACCTCAGAGGCACTCCTGGTAAGTCAATATGAATAAAAGCCAAGCAAAGCCCGTTTTTGAATATAGTCCTCTTACTTTAACAGGTTTTAAGTAGGTCTAAAGCGTGTCAACTTTTTTGGTAAAAGAAAAACGGCGCCATTTTCCTTTTAACAAAACCCATACGATCCTGAAATTCATTTAAATACGCATATGTAGGAGCTTGTTCATGAGGAAGCGTCAAATTGCAAGAATTGAGTTTTGAATTTCAAATTTGAAGTGCAATTGTGACTACGAAAACCGACAATTAATAAGTCGAATAAAAAGTATCATTATGTTATATGTCAACAATTAACAATTTAGTTAACTTACATTTTGTTTGGAAATAGAAATAAAAACTAAAATCACAAGGGCTAAAATCACTCAAAATGTAGTAACTTTTTTTTAGCAAATGCAAATATACAATATTTGTGGATTAAATTTTTTGAATTACTTACAATTTGAATTCCAATCACAAGTACAGTTGGTAGCGATATTCTTTGACCGCAAATTTCCCACAAATTTTGTAGACTCGACCCAAGCAATTCCATTTCCATCCCAGCACGCTTTGCATTCTTAGGTGATTTTGTAGCCTCGCAATAGTCTCCCACCGCCCCAACTCTTGGTATTCCCACTAAATTTATACATGCATTTTTTCTTAATTATAAAATTTAGAAAAGCAAGTGGACCAATACTAAAAAAAATACAATAGATCTTTAATATTTCTAATATAAAAAAAAACTAAATTTCGCCGTAGTCATCAGGAATACTTTATGGTTTTGTTAAATTTTTTTGTTTTGCCCGAAATATCTCTAGCTTGTACATGGCTTGCTTGCTTTTATACGTAAATTTGTTTTTGGTGCAAAATATATACTATTTCAAGAAATTGATGTCGGTAAGTGTCTCACTACCTTAAAAACACCATAAGGCAAATAAATATAACTTAATTTAACTTAATGTTACTTTATTTGTATTTTTATATAGGATAATGGGAATAATGGTAAAATTCCAACACCTCTGCAATTCTTCAAAGTAGTTAAAAAGGTACCTAAGCTACGCAGGAATAATTTAGTACAAAGTCTTTACTAAATAAAAAATAGTAAGGCGAGCTGTGTAATTTTTTTTTGCCACGGGTTATTTTGTTATTATGGCATTGGTCAATTTTTGGTTGGTTCTGGCGAAAATGACAAAACAAGGCAAAAATGAATGACATTATGAATGCGGCTTATACAATAGAGCAACCTAGTAAGGGCCATTTGCCATTCATCGAGAGCGCTTGTAAAAACATTAATGATTTAATTATGTTCAAAATAAAAACGTTTATTGTCTGGTTACCATTTCCCGCCAATTTCGCATACATTTTTGCTTCGTTCACAATATCTACTGGCTCTGGGTTTCCACTATCGTCAATTTTATACATCTCCTAAGTTGATATTAAATGTACAGTCGTGAATTGTTGTCCTTGAATCCAGCAAATTCAAAAATAGGAAGATTACTTACGGATTTAATTACAACAGCATTTTCTGGAATATCTCCCTCCCTTAAAGCTATACAATCAGAGTTCAGACTAGCTTAATAAATCTTAAATATTAATATATAAATATTTCAGCATATGGTATGTAGTATTACCTAGTTTAACTTTACCGTACGATCCTTTGCCAAGTGTTTCTCCAATTTTATATTTATAACTTCCAAATTTATTTGATATTGTAGAGATTTTACTATTTTCGTCAATTCCATACTGTTTCAGCTGAGATTGGAATAGGATTTTTATAAAAGACTAATGTATAAAAAAGACAGGCCTAGGACAGGAGCAAGGACTGGAGCTGCGGTGATATTTAATTGCTCATCTAACCGGTAATCATGAGAATTGTAAAGACACCTAACCCGCACTCGCGATGGGTTTTAAAAATTAAATAAACCACCCAACCCGCATCTTCACTCTATATTTCTGGGAAACCTGTAAATGTGCGCAGGCGAAATGGAAAAATTATGAAGGGCAGAAGAGATTAATGCATTCCTCAACGGAGTATTTTCTTCACAGCTTATCTGGAAAATCTGCTCACGCAGATTGATAGCGTGTACACGAGTCCAAACAATTAATTTCTTAAGAAAAAATCTTAAATTTTCTGGAATCCATTGGATGATTTGCAGTCTGTTACCCTGACTCGTAAATGGTGCGGAGACAATAGTGAGACCTTTAGCAGTATATTTCGCTGAGTTACTGCCATGGGCCCGTTCCAGGCCTGAGCGGTGTGCGTAGAAATACCCCTTCTATTACACACATACATACATATGTGTGTTTATTAGATTTGTTTTTACATTTTCCCAACCATTAACCGCAGCCTTCAAATTAACTTTACAGTTCTCACCTCTGGGACAGGAGGGAGTCACTTCAAATTAATGGGTCCTACTTTTCTATGGCGGGCTATTTTATGTTAACATTTTAATTGCAATTGATTGATGCTGTGCAGTACTAGTTTAATTACTTATTTCCTTCTCTTGAAAATATGTCTTGTAAAATTTTTTAAGGAAACAAAAGTACCTCTTTTCCTATGCCATTTATTGATTTTTCAAGCTGAACGTGAGCTGCAGTCAGCAATTCAATTTCAGTAGCTGTTGAGCTAGCTTTCAAAAACGGTATAGCAGAAGTTACAATGTCTTTGCTATCTAGTTCAGCGTTGGTATTTGGATAGCCCTTTGCTATTCTCCCAGCGAGTTTACCCTATATTTTATTTTAGAAGAATAGAAGCAATGTATTTTACAGTCGACTAATTAAATGGTCTTACGTATATGTACTCATTGTCTAAGAGTCTTGTAGAATTCAGTTGAATAACAGGCGTGGAGATCTTGTATGAACCAGAAGCTGTTATTGACAATGATACAAAAAGAAGTTGTACAAACCAAAATGCCATGTTTTTCTTGATTTCTATTGTAGTGTATTTCCTGTCACTTTCTTGTGTTGTTTGAAGCTAAAAAGAATCATTAGGTCATATCCAATTAAGGAAATAATGTAGATGAGCCGTTTTCTATTTACTTAGTTATCATTAACTATTTCTAATACTATAAAAAAAGGTGGTTTGCTGTGAGTGATTTGAGGTAAGGTATGGTTTATATCCCTCGTCAGTATACAGTTGATGTCAATATTTGTAGAACTCTTGTTAAAATCAACGGTAAAAAGCTAAACGCTGTTAACTTCGCTTGGACTAGCGAAGCAACCAAATCGTCACCTTTGTATAACAAAATATGTAGTACTTTTATTATTGTGGTAATATTATAATAGTTTTAGGATTTTTTAGCCTATATTATTCACTGCGAAGTGTTGAGTATTGTTTTCTTGATTATCTCAAGTACAATTGGAAACCTTATTGAATTTTTTCCATATTCACTGATTGGGCAACCTAATTACGAAGAAACTGGTATACACAATCTCCAAGACAAGGCAATTTCTTAAAAAGACCTCCGATTAAATAGACTATTTTTGGCTGAGTGTGGAATCGAACCAACGTTCTCATGCTGGTTAGTGGAAAAAGGCACAAGATTATAACAATTACATCAAATTTCTAAATTAAATACGAAAATTTGTAAGGTCTACAAAATCTTTATAGGATTTAATATAATTTATTTTTTTAAATTTGTAAACAAATATCAGCAGCTGACAATAAACAAATCAATCTAGTAGACCCAATTACCGAAAAGTGCGTTGTAAGGTGGGACCATTAAAAAAACGTTTATGCCGAAATTTAGTTTTTACGAATTACCTGAGGGATGCCGATAAAAATGGTAGCTAAAGCAAGGGGGGCCTTTACCGTTGGCTGTAATACATATATTTATGAATTTGAACTTTTTTTTGTAGATTTAATGTCAGCGTATGCCAAGATGTCAAGAAAGAACAGTAAAACATTATCACGAGACATAAATATTACAAAAAAAACATTTCTTGGAAATCAATTCAGCAAGCAAATAATGCAAAACACAGTAACTCTTTGCAAAAACGTAGTTAGACTAAACAGAGCCGTAGCTATAACTTTGGAAAATTTGAATCACTTTTTGGCAAAACTATATGTTTGAAATTTAGTTAAAAAAATTTCAGTCTTACTTTATACTTGAAACACGATTTCCTATTAGACTCAGCTAAAAATTGCACACCGCACCGACCTCGTCCACGATAGTAATGTAGCTATACCTTTTGCTTGTAAATTTATACTGCCATAACGTGTATGTCATTCTAAAGAAATTTTGATTAACCTAACGCTAATATTTTCAAGCCTCTTTTACATACTTTTTTAAAGAGGTAAAGGTAAAGAATCGTTATTTGACATTTCCGCAGAACGGATGGTCAACATGAAAAGAGAGTTTAGGGATGTGGTAAGGATAAGGACTCATTAGCATAGATGTTGACATCAAGCAGGCACAACAAACTATCTGTTACATTCCGCTGCATTAGGGGCCTAAAGCCCAAAAGGCCCAGGACACAAACCTGACATGAGGTACGGCCGTACCTCTTGCCTGATAACCGCTCTGTGCAAATGAGGTAACTCTAGGTGACTCTATGCAAACGAGGGCAGTCTTCTCAATTCTGACAAAGACTATTGGAAATCCAATCGGGAAATTTTCGAAAACTCTGTCTGAGTATGCCTAATCACGGAAATACAGGCATAAACAAAGTCAGAAGCAAAGTAATTCCTTTAAGCGGAACACCAACAGCAAAGACGTTTTTGTGGCTGATCAGGAGATTCAAACTCCCGTTCTCACGCTGGCTAGTGGAGTGAGTCAGACACCCTACACCACTAGACCAGAACCACCAACTGCTTCATTAAAATTGTCAATTTCCTGTAACGAAAAACGCAAGAATTACACTCTACAAATAATATCTAATATCTAAGAGTTCACATACACAGCACAGCATAGAATAAAGGTAAATTTAAAGGATCGTTATTTGACATTCCCGCAGAGCGGATGATCAACATGAAATGAAGGGTAGGGATGTGGTAGGGATAAGGACTAATTAGCATAGATGTTGTCATCAAGCAGGCACAACAGACTAACCGTACCGTTCCGCTGTTTCACGGGCCTAAAGCACAAAGGCCGAGGACACCAACCTGATGTGAGGTACGGCCGTAGCTTTCGCCTGATAACCGCAGGCGACTCTATGCAAATGAGGGTTGTCTTTAGGATTACCTCAAAGCAATTGGGAAACCTATCCGGTAATTTCCATATCCTCTGTCTGAGTATGCCTAATCACGGAGATCCGGGCATACACAAGGTCAGAGGCAAGGCAATTCCTTTTAGGGGAAAACCAACAGCAAAGACTATTTTGTGGCTGATTGGGAGAATTGAACCCACGTTCTCACGCTGGCTAGTTGAGTGAGACAGACACCCTACACCACTAGACCAAGACCACCAACTATATCATTAAAATTGTCTGCTTCCTGTTAACAAAAAAACACAAGAATTACACTGTAAAATTAATATCAAATATCTAAGACTTCACATACACAGCATAGCATAGAATATAGTGTATACAATGCAAATCAAATCATTTTATATTTACTTTATTTTGCGTTATATGTTTCTAATAAGTGAACGGTGTACTAGCCACACACAAATCTGATCCCGTATTCTGGTTTAAACTTTAAACATTGTTATATTTATAATAACTCTATGGTTAGAAATGTAATTAATTTTAACACAAAAATTTTTGAGGGTTCTTGGGGATTAGCAGAATATACTAACGTTCAAAAAGGTGTAAACTACATAATTCAATGTGCAAACATTGCATGCAAAGTATGTGCGCCAATTACTATTAGGTACATTCATACTAATCACTTCTTAATTAACTTAACTTAATTACTACTTAATTTTAATTACCGAGAACTCCTTTTGGTTTACATTTAGTATAGGCAATTCGAGTTTCAGAATTCTTCACCAACTAAAGTAAAAACAAGTAGGGAAAAAGTATTACACAACACACGTGAATTTTTTTTTCAGTTTAGTTAGGTGGATAGTGAGGGAATAGTTATGCCAATAATTTTAATACAAAAAATATTTTAAAACTGGGGCTACGTGATAAACATAAGAATATTAAATGCTAAAGGTTGTGTAATACTTTACCTACTTTAAATCCGGGTAAGGGTGGCAATTTTAGAGAAATTTTTTTTTATTCTAATAAAATAGTTAACATACATTAATATGTTTTAGAGAATAAAATTTATGCCACCCAGCATTGAGCTCTCTTCTTGTTTCTGTGTTAAGATTTATTTCCAAAAATATATTACGCATGTGTATAAATTTACTGTACCAACAAACCAACTCATCCACCACAAATCACTATCTATATGTATGTTGTGTCAAATAAACTTGAAGATAAAGCTAACATTGCAAACCATGTTTCAATGGTGGGCTATTAGGGCTAACCAAAGCGGATTCAGGAGGTGGTTTTAAAAGGAATTTCGAAAATTGCTATTGCTATCAATCGATTTGTAATTAAAATTAATCTTGTAACTAAAATCATTAGTAAGACGTCAGTTATAAATTTAAATTATCTTTATAAGGCAACTTGCCACATAACCCCGTATTAGAACGGTAGGACCACGATAGGAACGGTAGTGAAATTCTCAAATAGGTGGGCATCTCTGACTCGTAAAATGTGAAGTCGTGGCTTTTTGTGCCACCAAACCCCTCCTCTCCTCCACTCCCCTAAATAATTTTCTCAAACTGTTTTCTCACTATTGGAAAAGTTTGTCAAGTTGGCCGAGTGGATCTAGTGGTTAAGAGTTTCAGTTTCAGTCACCACTACCCAGCCTGAGAACGGGGGTTCGAATCCCCCAATCAGCTACAACAAGTTGTTTACTATTGGCTTTCCATTTACAGAACTGCCTTTCCTCTGACTGTGTATGTTTGTATTTCTGTGATTAGAGATTACACAGTGAAGATATAGAAATTTCTCAATAGGTTCCCTAATAGTAAAAATGCAGGAGACGATTTTAATTTGCATACACGAGTCCTTCCTTCCATATTGCTACACACTCCTTTCCATGTCGACCAGCCGCTTGGCGGGAATGTCAAAATATTCTCATTCACCTCTACTAACCGACAAGTTTGCCATGCAAACTGCCCTATGGCACACACCATACGCATTTGAAAGTAAAGTTTTATTAAGTACAGAGAAAATATTTCAAAGGCCTAATACTCTAGAACCTTTAAAATGGTAACGCGGCTTGAACAATAGCTTTATACGCGCCTCAACCTCACAAAACTAGTACAATGCATTCATAAAAAGTGGCCTGATAATCGATAAGGAGAAAACCTTTTTCAAATAATTTTCCTTTAAAAGTTTCTTAGTTAAATACTTCAAGGCGGACCGTGTGATTGGAATCAATTAAGACTGTAATTAAGGATTTGAGCAATAGGCAAACAATGCAGTTTAGTTTGTAAAATTTTAGTATTGAGAAATACTTGCAATAAAAGTATGAGGCGTCGCATGTAGAAAGTTAAAAATTTATTCAAAGGTACACATTCTCAATGCTAAAAGTAATATTTGATGGGTAGTTTTATATTTAAGTTCAATTAAAAGCATTACGGCAAGAGTAAATTTATCGGGCAATATATAAAATATAAAACTCTCCTACACGCAGAGACACGGGTAAAAAAATCTTTTTTTTGTATTTTCAATTTATCTAAACAACGCTTTAAGAGATCGTTTGGTTTCCGCCCTTCAATTAGTTATTATTTTTACTTATTAAATAATTTTATAAAATATATCTTCATAGAGTAAAAGCAACCAGCAACTGCTGTCAATGCAGTTGCTTTCTTGTAGTTTGAATTCGGTAAATCAGTAGTGGCGTAAAGGCGCTTTGCTTTGTTAAACTAATCAGCGTTAATTATCCTGAAAATTTTTCGAGTTCTGAAATATTAAATTTTTAAGTAGGGTATTAGCTACTGTATGGGAATGTTCTGTCCGTCCGTCTCTGTGTCCGCCTTGTTGCGCTATAACGCTTGAACGGGTTAAACTTTTTCAAATCTGGTTTCCGCTTAAGGTAGTAGGGATCAAGGGTAAGGCCAAGTTCGAAGATGGATCATAGCGGTCATACCCTTCACCCTTATTTTGGCGACCCCCTAAATTACCCCAAAATTCGAAAATTCGGAGTTTGCCCCAACCCGGAAATTTGGTTTTTCGTGGTTTTGCTAGTGTTGCTGGAAAGTACATGATATCAGTATAGTACGCTACTTAAGTTACGTGCGTTTGTAACGGTTTATTAGTAGCGGAAGCGAAGCTGAAAGCTACTTATGTTTTCGTTGAGTGTGTCCGTCCGTCCGTCCGTCCGAGTCACTCCTGTATCTCAGGAACCACTGAACATACCTCAAATCTTTTTCCGCTGATGTGTTCCTATGGTTCCGGCGCAGTTCAATTTTGTTTTTGTTTGACCGGAAGTGACCCCCTAGGGGGTCAAAGGTCAAGGTCAACGGTTATCATTCTATGACAACATGAAAAATGACCCTTGCAAAAGTTGTTCCACTTATAAAGGGGAGCAACACTTGTATAGGAGACTTTTCTCTGTGGCCCCCCAACAACCCCGAAAATGACCCCTTGACCTCAAAATGTCTTTTCAAGGTCAAACTCTAGTTTTGTTTGAAACAAATTGTTATGATGTTTTCGACGACCCCTGTGACCCCCTTGACCCCTTGATCCCAAAATGACCATTCAAGGTCAAATCCTAATTTTGCATGAAACGAAAAGTTATCATGGTCCGATGATCGTAGAGTCCCCTTTCACTCGGAAATAATCCTTTGACCTCAAAATGACCAGTTTCCTACTTCTGCTACTGGTTGACCGTTTTACCACGGTTTATTATGTTATGAAGAAGTTTGCAAAAAATTACTTGAAATTTTAACATCAAGCGAACTGAAAGCATAAAACATTTGTTAGCGATGAAGTAACAAACTGTTATTCCA
>VYYI01001394.1:0-19868 GCA_021029175.1 Bilobella aurantiaca
TAGTGCCGCGATTTCTGTCATCATGGCCTCTCCCGAGAATCACACAGGTGTTAGTCACAAACATCTCGCGTCACAGGGATAATTAGACGGTCGCTGTGCCAACTCCCCCCTCAGCCGATATACCCATTTTTTCGCGGGTCATGCACAGAAAACTCGGCAGGGAAACTTTCGACTTTCGAGAGTTGGGGCGGGAAGGAGTGGGGAATAATGAGCTCTATCTCTACACCTATAGGCATACACCATGACAATCATATGAGTTCAATTCACCGCTCGGATTGCCTAACAAAGGACGTCGCGGTGGGGAAAAAAGGGTGTCCGCTCAATCAAAACGTTTGGCCAAGGCTAAAAAATCAAGTGTCACATTTGTCGTCCGCTCACAGTACATTTTGCAGCAGGGTGGGCCAAGGGAATCAACTTAAATGGAGGGATGTGTGAGGTCAGAGGTACATATGGTATAATGCACAACAGAGCACAGAGTGTGAATAGACGAGGCTTACTTTGGAGTCGATGCCAATCAATTGACCGCACTCATCGCACGTGTTGGCAAAGACAGATTCGTAGCACCGAATGCAGTAGGGATGGTCGTCTCGGAGAACGTAGCGTTGGCCCGTGAGGGACTCGTCGCACTGCCAGCAGCAGAAGTGGGTCGAGTGCCAGTCCTTATTCATCGCCTTCGTGTATTCTCCGCTGAAAATCAACTGCAACCAAAGTAACCGTAAACAAGTTAGCTCATCACTCTTCAAAAAATACCTTCACAGTATATATTTTAAACTCTCTCATGTTTTTCAACCTTCCCGCCATTTCCACGTAAAATATCCCGCCTCCATACAAACAGTCCGACGGGGGTCATAATTGGTCCTTAATTCCTTTCACGACGTACTGTATATTTCGTCCAACGACCTCCACCTACTTCATTCCGCTACGCAACATGGTCACCCATATTGTTTCCAGTTCAAATGACAACGTCACACCACGTGCTTCCTCCCACCAGTTCAATGTGAACTCAAGCTAAGTCCCTTCCAAAGGGCTTAGCAACCTGGTTCTGTGAAATCGTTTCCTCCTACCCGTTTTAGCTTATAAAGAACATCCTCATACGTTCTAATGATGCGACATTCCACACGACTGATTCAATATGTTGATTCTCCGAAGTCAACTTCCGTCCCACGACGCTTTTGCATGGGGACAGTTATGTGAAACCCTGAGACTGTTTCCATAGTATCATAATCAATTGGCGGGACTGTTTCACATTGTGAACCGTAGCTCTTGCCAATATCGCCAACTGCGCAACGTTTTCACGGAAGAGATCCGAGCGTATAAATAATAAATAAATAAAAAAAAAATAACAACTTCGAGGAAACCAAGTTTTTCAAAAGCCTCTCTCCTTCCTCGAGGAACCTTCTCTAATCATGAGAGCGTTCCAGGTAAGGCGGCGTGGGCATGGAGGTACATCTCGGGTCAACCCTTTAAGAATGATGACGACTGGAGGCGGACAAGTTGGGCTCTATTGATACATAATGGACGTCAGAGCTGACAGGGGATCCGCACTGATACGGTCAATGGGAATTGACAGGCGGACAAATGACGGCGTCGTTCGGATGTGAAAGTCACAGTACAGATGCAGGCCTCGTGTAATATATAACCTTTCCTTCTTTTCCCAGCTCCCCTTATTATTATTATTATTATTATTACTATTATTATTATTTTGCCATCATCCTCGGGCGGGGAAACAAGGGCTCTTTTATTCAAGCACATGAACATACGGTGTCATCCACTGATCTATTGTAACTGATCGTGATGATGGCACGGCCCCACTTTCCTCCCTTGTTAAACCTCTCTCTCTCTCAGCTGTGCTAACCCCATATAATAGTGTTGGGCACACCCTCAACTCCGAAATGTTCACTCTGACTGGCCATATATTCATAGCTATTACTTAACCCTGTCAGACCGTAAGCGGAACTTGGACGATAGCCGCCACCCACGCCGACATTCTTCCTAACAAATGCCACACAAACGCAAACATTCCCGCTGAATCACCCTCATTCATCTCCGGCCCGTGGACGAGGCAGGACTAACCTACCCCACACACATCTAGTCCCCATGGCAACAAGTCAACTATTCCTACTAACATTGTCATTTGATTTGACCTGGAAAATTTCACCGACCTAGGTAGCTGCGATTGAGTATTATCAGAGCCTGTCACCGCCGTTGTGGCGCTCTGCGGATGCTGGATGAAATGAGTCGATCAGGAGGTGGAAGGAACTCGAGCCTTTGACAAATGTCCAAAGGATTTTTGCATTCCCGCCAACATCTACAACGCAATCAATTAACCCCGCCGTTCCTCTAATCGCCGGCACGTTGCCACCCGCCACCCCTTCTCACTCCGACTCATTAGCACGTAAAGCATTCCGAACAAATTGCCTCTTTAGCCAACCAGGATTTATTCAATACTCATGTTCCCGCGTCTCCACTATATATATATATATATATATATATATTGGAGTAGCCACAGCAGTGTACAAGGGTGGCTACATGCGAGACCTCATGCAGACTGAATCCAGGTGACCGGAACATCTGCTGGTGGAAAGGTCAGAACTGTTCTCGAGATTGGTGAGCTGGACAAAGTTTTCTCCCGTATCCTTGGCCCACTATAGCCAACACCAGTAACTCCGCCACATTCACCGCCCATCTCACAACCATGACAATTCCTAACTGGCATTTACCAACTTCTCTGCCTCTCTGTCTCTATCCTTCTGGATTTTCAAGGTAAAGTCCTGAACATTCCCTGGAATTTCATGCTAAGAAGTCATTCAAGTGGACGTTGAGAGAGCGTGTGGCTGTGTATTGCGGTGTTTGTGTGTGTAATCACTTAATGCTCGGTCCCACAGAGCCGTAACTATGATGACGATGACTGGTGGCATGCAAGGGCGGGATTTGCACGGACATTAGAGACCTTTTACCTCATTCTCATGGCACAGGCTCCCATCATGATTATCTCATTACATTACCCACCAATGTCTAGAGAATTTTCAAGGTTCATCCCCTCCCCGCCCTCTCACCTTCCCCTCACACAATATCTCGTCACACTAACCTTGCACTAACTAGCGATAGCATGGAGGAATCTGTGCGGGGAGGGGGAGGCCGTTGGGAGGTCCTTGTCGTATTCTGTCCCTCGTATTCTCTCCGCAGCCATTGATACTGTATATTTTGAATTGAGCTCAACCTTTGGCAGAATTAGCTCTTATGTACCATGTATGTACTACTGTGGAGTTGTGTGATGTAAGGAGCCCCCTGCGGTGGGCTGAATTATTCATGCTCACTTAAGAGATTGTCCTGTGTGTGTGTGTGTGTGTGTGTGTGCGTGTGTTTGTGTGTATGCTAGCGCGTGTGATGAAGAGTGACTTTTAGGCGAGATTATAAGCTCCCTGTGCCTGTGGGCAACTTGGGAGTTAGGCGGTGAGCTAATGGAGAAAGTACTTTCACTCAATATATAGCAGAGTGTATGGGTACTTGTGGTGTAGGTGCGGAGGAGGTTCCACCACACGTTCCCTTCCCTATAGCCTGTTAGAAATGGGATGGGAGGAGGCATGATCCAGCCGGTATAATCCGGCTCAGCGAAGTGCCGGCTTTGAAATTAACACACGGCTGGCGTTGAGTGCGGCTGATCGGCTGAGGGGGGAGTTGGCACAGCGACCGTCTAATTATCCCTGTGACGCGAGATGTTTGTGACTAACACCTGTGTGATTCTCGGGAGAGGCCATGATGACAGAAATCGCGGCACTAAAAGCCTGGGTCCGGATGTCACGACTCCCGGAAGTGACCCCAATAGACTTTCTTCAACGTCACGATCGGCTGGCAACATTTTCCCTTCCGACTCACTGTGAGGCCTCACCCACCCAACCCAAAATTAGCCCAAGGAGTTCCACCATTTCAGATTTTGAGCATCTAGTTTTGAAGTCATGGTTTCTTTTTTTTTTTTTTGGAAAAAAAAACGGATGTAATTCCAGTTGCAAAACCCTCCCGCCTCACTAATAGTTTGAGTAGGAATTAAATTAAATTCAAAATTCAGAACTGGCTGGCTAGAGATGGAGGTGGATGAACGTCCCGTGTAAAGTGAGCCGTTGGGAGTATCTTGTGTCGAATTAAAATAAATAATGTAAGACCTCCACGGCTGTTTGCCTACAAAATCCCGCAGCAGCCCGCACACATCCCACTCCAGACATGATTTGAATGCAGACGTGAAGAGGACGACTATTTTACAACTGGCCCATCCCCCAAGGTTCCATAATGTAGCATATCTTATATAAGGATACTCCACTCGCTCGTGCATGAAGTGTGCACGGAGGAGAATCCCATCCGGGGCCTGGCAGAGGAGTAAACAAAGCGAGAGGAGATCCACATGCGCTAGCCATTTTAGAAAGGGAATATGAGGATTCAAGTTATATATACTTATGCAAGACCTTAGAGCAAGAAGCACGAGCTTCTGCTCAGTGTTCCATGTCTTCGGGGAGATTGTAAAAGGTTCTTAATTGACAGCACCTTCAAAAACTAACTCGACTTCTCCATCTGGGAAATGGCTTCCACTGCTTCGGCGGATGAAGCCTTGACCCAGCTACATGATTTTCAAAGTGAGCCAGACTACGCGCGGGGGGGGGGAGGGGCGGAGGAATGGTACATTTCCCGTGTAGCCTATACTTTTATTCATATTATTTTTTTCCCCGGGAAAAATGCCCTTTTCAAAATCCTATAAGGACGTTCTGTACACTTGCATGGATGGAAATCCAGTTGGTGGAAAAAGGCTTCGACAATACTGTGTAATCATACAATAGAGTGGAGGTGGGAATGGTGATGGGAGCTTTGCATGGAGGCAAGGCAGCTGTAGCACTTGTGGGAACGGGCTGGGCCGTTGCACAATGCCTTAATTAGCCTCGCTGCGCTCACGGAGTGGAAGGATAATAAGGCGGGATGATGGAGCCTAGCACACACATACACACACACACACACACACACACACACACACACACACACAGTTCTCATGCCTTTTAAACATGTGACGGAGCTAGTGCACGCATTGTGGAAAAGTCTGTCGTTATTATTATTACCTTCAAGTTAGTCCGCTGCCACCGAAACGAACACTTTCCCACCCCTCCCGGTATTTTTCAGTCGTGGGGGCTTTGAATGGCCTTGTCATTCTATTGCGAAATGACGCGGGGGATTTGAATTGAGCGTGCCAAGCCACATTGATTCTCCGAGGGAATCCGCTACAGAAACCTACGTGCTTATACGTGCACGTACTGTGAGGAATGAAAACAATGGTTTTTAACCACAAAAACCAGTATTTTCATCCCTACTGCCACAGTGCACTGAATAATGATTTTGCAACATTTACTTGTAGCGAATCAATGTTGCGAGAAGCGAAATTAATAGTTTCCCTGTTCAAGTCTGCTGAAACAATGATCATGATGGGAAAACGGAAAATGATCAGGAATGGTAAAATTTGTTTGCAAACATTGTTTCATGGCACCCTGTTTCAAAATAAAATCCGTATAAATTGAGATAAATAAAAACAATGATTCATTACTATGCTTCAAAGCGAAATCAAGATGGGTGTGAGAGAGATCAAAACAATGTTTCATAGAATCCTAATTCAAACTTGAATCAAAACTTGTTAAAAGAGAAATGAAAACAATGTTTCATAGAATCCTAATTCAAACTTGAATGAAAACTTGTTAAAAGAGAAATGAAAACAATGTTTGGCATATTGAAAATACTCGTATAACCCAATGCGTAATGCCCCCATTCACCCCTCTTCACAATGCCTCTTCAGTTCAAGAGCCATAAAACAATGTTTACTACTGTTCAAATCAATGATTCCCAATGGCTCATCACAAGTTTTTCAGGATGAGTTCTCCTTGAGAGCCCATTTTAGAATTTCCCGGAAGCATTTGAAAATACAAATAAATATCCCATAAGTTGGCCGCAACATGCAGCGGCCCCCTTGTCCTCCTCAAAGTGAGCACAGCGGAAGCACGTCCAAGTGCCACTCATGAGTAATCGCCAAAGTGGAACAAATCAAAGCGATAGCTTATATGTGGTGGGGGTGCGCGCGGGGGCACGGCTCCACTCTCGAATCAACTCATCCCAATTCCCCAGCAGTAACTCATATAGCCTCGGGATTGGTAAGGAGCCAAGGGCTGTTGTGGCTACATGACTGAACTGAAAAATGCCGGGATAGGGCTTTTGAGCTCCCCATTGTCAAAAAGGATGAGATGTGGGGTAAAAAGTGTACGTTTCGGTAATGGCAGCCGGGATGGCCGGTTCATTCTCTTTCCCTGCTCCGCTCTCGACCTCAACTTCCGTCGTCACCTCTTCCACTGTGACCGACTGCTGACCTCCATCCTCAGTAGTTTTTTTCGTCGTTTTCGTCTTCTTCGTCTTTTTCACCTTCTTCTCCGAGGTGGAACTAACTCGCATTTCAACTTCGACGTCACCCATTTTTACAAAATTTACGAACAAGAGTCACACAGGGGGGGCTAGAGTCAATAGCAGTAGCAGCTGTACTGGAAGTAGTAGAGATATATAGAAACAGTGGAAACTGTATGGCGTCTACGGATAGCAGCAGAGAAGTATCGCAGAGAAGAACACTTAAGGAATATAAGAAGATAATGGAACAGCAAGTTCACCCGTCAACCTCAACTGCACAACTAACTCCCGCTGCCGCTCGCTTCCTGGCTGCCTGATTTTCAAGCACCGCACCGGCCTTATCCGGCTATTACAACAAGGAGTGTATCGGGACAGGACCGAGAGGGTACATTCACCACCATGCACACACACACACACACACATACTCATCCACTCCAACTCCCGCCTCTTCCTCTCCCTTACCCAAGGGTTCGCCCTCAGTCATCATATCCTCTCCTATGTTCTAATAATATGTTAATAGCATCTGTATCCTCATCTGCACACACACACACACACACACATGCACACACTTTTCATCTCTTCCTTATGTCCACAAGACACTACCACCACCACCATGCTAAAAAAATTGACCGACTGACTCCGACCTCAATGAAGGTTCATCTCTCTTCTTACGATCCCCACTCCACCAACTGCTTCCATATTTCCAAGTATTTTTAGCCATTTACCCCCCCTCATTTACTCTCCTTTCTCCCATTAAAAGTACCGCCGCCATTCGCAAACCACAATCCCATCAACAACAACACCATCAGCAGCAGCAACAACAACAACAACACCAACAACACCAACAACGACAAGAACAACAGAAAGGACGAGGACGTCATGAAACTTGAAACAATTCCTCACGTCACTCCAAGTGACATTCCCAGAATTGCGTCCTCATCAACTAAATTTTCAAGTAGGAGTAAAACTTATAGCTCCCTTTAGCCCCGCCATTGAATCATGCATTGGGAAAGTGATTAGGTTGTGTCGTGAACCCCGGGTAAAAGCCCCCTTCACGCTCATCAGTAATAATTTATATGTGGGACTACGGGAGTGACTTTTGAACGTCGGATTCAAACACACACACACACACACACACACACACACACACACACACACACACACACACACACACACACACACACACACACACACACACACACACACACACAACACACTGCAGTAGCAGCAGCAACAGCAGCATTAGCAGCAGCTTCGCCGTACCCGAACCACGCTCCATTTCAGATATTCCTCATCATCAGATTTTCTCGACAAGGAAACTTGCCCTCCGGATTGACTGAGACCAAATTTATTTTAAGTGGGACTGACAGTGTATTAGTATTGACAGCTCCAAAAAGTTATACCTCAACCAGTTGGAGCGGATGATGAGTGGGAAGTTGGGCCGGTTATACATATACATATACATATACATATACATGCCCATCTCCCATAGTAACTTTAAACTCTCGTAGAGCTGGTGAAATGTAACAGACGTGGACGTGGCTGTGGAAAGGTTGGGGCTCTGCTTAGGAAGGATGTGAGCACACCTATAGGACTGGATCTTGTGCAGCTGCAAGGGAGAATTGAGCTAACGTTAATGGATCCCATAGTAACTACAACTACTACTACTCAGCTATTGAGTGGGCGGGTGCGACGAGGCACTGTCGATGTACGAGTGTCAACATGTGGACCTACCCTGTGTATTAGAGACTGTGTGAGAGGATCAAAGGCAAACTGCGCCCGGTACTACAGTAGTGCAGTAGTAGTCAAGCATGTATGGAGTCATCGCTGAGTTTAAGCATGACTCCATAATAGCTCGGAACATTGTGTAAGCTATCCACCATTACATCCCCCGAGGTCAACGCTTCTCGCTACAATGTCCAATAAACAGGTCAGCACATTCCTCCTATTCCTATAGCTCACACATACACACATACATAGCTTTGCCATGGGAACGCGGACCGGCCATTACACAAGCCCAATATCGGACGAACCGCCACCACCACTGGATATTCTCCACGATAACAACTCGAATTCCTGACCCTTTAGTAGGGCAAGCCGTCTGAAAGGCTCCATTGATGCTAACCATCGCTCGCTCCCGTTGTCCCCCTCACAGAGTGGGGACGAGTCATCTGGACCGGCCCATAGTCCACATTTTCCCTATTAATTCAGTCCCCGCGAATCTCCTAAAATTTACGCTGACCAAACCGCTCGGCACATACATATCCCCTACCGGTCCAGTGGCCTCAAAGTATCCTTCTCATCGTCTCTTCGAAAAGCCAATTAACGAGCGGACATGATGTAACGGCCCATAGTCACTTCTCCGCAAACGGGACAATAAACTCTCCAATTCCCCGCAAGTCTTTGCCCCCTCCTCGCATTGTCCTCTAATTGCGCAAGACACTGCCAAGGTCGGGGATTCGCGGAAGATTATATAGAAAGAAATGGGGAAAAATTTGATGACTTGAACTTTTGCTCAGTGGAAAGGAGCTGACAGGCATACGTAATGGGAGTCATTAGCGGGCTTAAATTTGATGACATAAGAGTCCAAGGTCATCAACTCCCTTGTCAACGAACACCTCGGGGTCGAATCAGGCTGGATGATGGAGCAAGTCTTTTATACAATCTCCTCTCTTAGTTAGCACTTAATAAACTGGTCTAGCTCAAACTGCGACTGAAAATGAAAGTCTTCTATGGTGACCGTGGAGATTTTCGAAATTTGAACTTCCCGCTTCTAGTGTGAGAAAGGTGTTCATTTACGACAGAGGACCCCTTTGTTTTCCTGCGTGTGCGAAAATCCCGTGGGAGAGTAGACGCGGTTGGAGACGCGTCGCGTATTATGTATTGTGGGAAGGGTGTAAGCGTACAATCGGCAGTGCCGTCCCCGCCGCTGATAAATAGAAGCGTGGAGACCATGGATCATGTGGAGTGTGTCGTACATTTCCGTATTATCCTTTGTCTCTCCGTCAGTTAATTGCCCGTGGCAATTCCGTCCTGGACCTCACGCGTGTCCCAGACACACACGGAACGCACACGCACACATACAAGAGCTATGCACACTTAAGACACACACGAATTCAGAGCACACCCACACATACACTACACATACACACACACACACACACACACACACACACACACACACACAAGTCTGTACAGCACACAAATATGCCACGCCCATATTCTCCCAACATTTCGGCCTCACACATACATTATGCGTCCCATCCAGCTTTCACTCTTACAGGCGAAGCGGCGACGTCTGACGGGGGAGAATACGATACAGGGGGAAAAGTTGAAATGCCACATGATTCTGCGGCTTTGCTCCAGGATTTATTTTATGACAATGCTCAGGTACAATCCAGTGCGACGACGACTCCTACTGCTACCCTGAGCCGAGCCCTACAACCGTCAAATGTCAGGACGGATGAAACCAGCTCAAGGTTCTCCCATAAAAGGCCCAATAGTCTAATATAGTTGTAAAATCCATTATAAAGGTTGATGATAAGCAGGGAAATGAGATGCGGCTCGAGCTGGCGGGGCAATCAGTGACCGGAGCAGACGCTCATACATTCACACACACACACACACACAAGCACACACACACACACTACCAAGCACACACATATGCGCTCATACACAGCCAGTCTAAAGAACATACCGGCTCGGGTCTCTGGCTAATTAGATCCGTGTTGGCAGTCTTTCCTAATGTCCCCATCAGGGCTTAGTGTCAATCAACTGTACAACCAGCCTGGGTTTCATATGAGGGGGGACTCTCGCGGGAAACCACGGCGCATCTTTATCATCAGCTCAAAATAAAATGATGGAAAAACAAGTAGATCCTGTTCCCACAAAGGTCGACTCTAGTCATTCGTATTTTTTAATTATAACACTCCCACAAAAATTAAAAATAGTTCAGCGGCCAGCAGCAGCAGCAGCAGCAGCAGGAACGGTAGCAGCACCAGCCGCGGGAACAACAACGGGGAATAAGACGTTGGCGGCAACTGGTAACGTCACTCATGCACAATATGTATAACCCAGTAGCACACTTTTGTATAAATGCTAAAAGCTCATCCGCGGACCGACATCTGTAAATTGTTTAGCATAAATTTTGCCAAGTCTCATCACCACCACCACCAACATCATCCTCCCCTCTTCATCTTTTCTAACGTAGCATATGGGATTTGGCCCTATCTCTCCCTATTTTTTCTCCAACAAACTCTCCCAACCAAAACCCTGTAACTCTTCCCCTTGCCCGCTAACCTTTGAACTTGAGAAATGTACTGCAACTTTTAGCCCACCACTATATCATCCCTCTTACAGTACTCTGGAACTCGGCCAAGGATTTGAGCACTTCTTTTCAAAAAAAAAACAAATTCCCCACAAAGTTTCACTGGACTTTTCCGGGAAAATAAACCCGCATTTCCCCCCGAAATTCCCGCTCCAACTTCAGCAACCAGTGGTCTACCAGCTCAACTTACAGTTCGAAATAACTATCCAACCAGTTATTCCAACCATTGTGATTATGAGAAGTAATCCCTCTCGCCTATATTTCCAATTCAATCAAGGCTCAAGTTCTGTTTAGATTTAAGATTCTGTCCCAAAATCATAGGCTGTCTATACAATCCCCAGCGTATGTTCACCCAGCCTTACTCAAAGCAGTCCACGAGTTGCACAATCCCCACACAATATGCTGTCCCCAGCCCTACTTGCCCTTTCCCTCGGCCCATTCTCACGGGTCTTGGTGTCTCCCCCCACATGTCATAAGTACTTGATGAACCGCACCGCATCATTCCTCACGTAATAAGAAGCTTGTTTATTACTCAGAATTTCCAGGGAATCCCAAAAGCGGATTCCCACGTCTCATGTACACAACTCCGCACGAGCTCATTGGGACACATGGCCCGTTATATTCCCCATCCCGTGTCATCTCTAGTGAAAGCTTCCCCCGCCACGCCTTCCCCCATCAAGCACCATTTAGTTCAATGTACATGTGACGGATGGACGTGGAACTGTAGTGGAGGACAAAGGAGCTCATTGTGTCCCACCTATAAGAATCCTACCAGGTGATCGGATGAGGCTGGCGTCGCGTATGAAATACAACGACACCGTAGATTTCCCACACTTTTCCCACTCCCCACCCCACACTCCTCCGAACCTCTGCCAAGACATACTGTGTGTACCAGCTGCCACAGCTCTCGCCCGTAGCCTCAACTCCGCTCCCACCACACACTACTGCTACTACAACTACTGCTTGTTACAGGGGAGCAAATGGAAACAATTGGAAATTAACCTTCCAATATATAGCATGTTGTTTTTTGAGGGGCGGGTATAGTGTGGATATATGGGAGGGATTGTTTTATGACCACCGCCGCCGTGCCGGGCCCAGCCGGCAGATGAGAGTAAAAACGCTCCTTTTCTTCTTCTTCTTCTTCTCCTTCTTCTCCGTCACATATTCCCACCTCCTGAACATATTCAAAGTTTAAGTTGAAAAAAAAAAATTGAAATTCCTCCAAGGTTGTTCGAGTAGAACAAGAACAACAAGGGGGGAGGGGGGCAAACGGAGTGTTCTCGGCTCCGGTGTTAAAAATGTGGAAAAAATAGCAGGGAATTGGGTCAGAATAATACAGGAGGGGGAGAGATGAGTGTTAGAGCGTATTAAAGCCTTGCCCTATGCCTCTCGTGTCCAATTAACCGTGCCATATGGTTCCCACTATTATTTTTTCCACACAAATACAGACACACACACACACACACATACACACACACACATACACACACACACATACATACATACACATCTCATCCGATCCCAACAGATCTGCTTCACGCCTGGTCCTGCGGAGGAGCAGGGCGCATTCCGTAATGCCAACAATGTCTCGGCGCCCCCATACACTAATCATATGTGCACGGCCGAACATATTATAGTACATATAGCGTACATATATATATATATATATACATATCAATATATGTATCCCCATAATAATAAATATATTTATAGAGATAGAGAGAGAGAGAGAGAGAGAGAGAGAGATAGATCCCACTGTACCGTGGAAATTTGGGAGTAGCTTACTATAAAACGGCTGTACGGCTGCTGTAAAACCGGCTATTTTCTTATCGTCTTCAGATGAAGAGAGAGAGAGAGACAGAGAGATAGATCCCACTGTACCGTGGAAATTTGGGAGTAGCTTACTATAAAACGGCTGTACGGCTGCTGTAAAACCGGCTATTTTCTTATCGTCTTCAGATGATGATCTTGATGATCTTCCACACTTCTGTTCCGTTGGATTGGAAGACAAACACGTTAACGGTGAACAGGAGCCAAGGGGTTGTGTATATATACACGGGAAAATGAGGTGTAATATGTATTAGAGATATAGATCTATAGATTACACACAAGATTTCTCACACCGGAGATATGTACTATAATGATTGGAATAATGAGACAGATGAAAGAGAGAGAGAGAGAGAGAGAGACAGGGAAAAGAGGGTCGGCTCACATCAATTCTTGCAGGTTTGTTGGCGACTATACGTGTTGTGCGCGCGGGAAATCTTATGTATATTTGGGTGGGGAGGTTCTGCTTCCCTGCCGGTATATAGTCAAGGGAGTGTAACAGGTTTATCCGATCATTCGTTAGATTCCAACACTGTAAACGACGGAGATGATGAAGTAGGGCAGCGCGAGCAGGAGTGAACTTAATAGTGGAGGGGCTTCAACTCTTCCTGGAGAAAGATCAACACTTTTTACAGGACAATTCTAAAATGTGTCTGCGTAGATGACTGCTGCTACTACTTCTCCTCCTCTCGCTTCCCAACGAGTTGAACATTAAGCGGAGGTGAAGGAGAGAGGGTGTGTGTAAGTGTGTGTGTGTGTGTGTGTGTGTGTGTGTGTGTGTGTGTGCAGACAGTCAAAATGTAAGGAGACAAAATGTGTGGACGTACACCGTTGTGTGTACGTGAGTCTGTGTACGAAAAAAAGAGGGAGAGAGAGAGATAGAGTAGAGGGCGAATTGCCTTATTTTGGCACACGGAACCGAAAGTGCGGGACAGAGAGAGAGAGAGAGAGAGAGAGAGATAGACAGAGCGGACGAAAGACGAGCCATTATAGAGTTGAAGATGTGTACATATGTTGTTGGTGGTGGTGGTGAGACAAGCGGGAGCAGCTGAGGAAAGTTGTAATAAAAATCCAATACATATACATAACTCTCCGCCCTAGCAACTTCTTTGATTCTTTTTAGGATATTTTCGAAACGAACACATGATGAGGAGGGTCGTGTGCACGTCGGGAGACGATCCGGCTGCGGGTCGCGTGCAAAATTCTGAGTGAAAAACCCGAATTTCCCCATGGATATAGGTAGAGTCGGGAGCTATTTTCGGTCGTGGTAATCAGTATGTGTGAGTTTGTACTATTATGTATGTGTATGTGTGTAAGTGTGTGTGTGTGTGTGTGTGTGTGTGTGTGTGTGTGTGTGTGTGTGTATGTGGGACTCTGTGCACTGAATCATCGTCCCGTTTATCCCACATAGGATGAGTTTAGTAGGAAATGAACGGATGCACCCACATTTTTTCTCCCTGGCTTCCGCATTACGTGTACTTGTGAGTGTGCGTACGTGCGAATGCCTGCCTATATGCCCTCGTCCATCAGAATCAATTGCACATCAATGGCAGCACACTCAAGCAACAGGAGCATTCACATTTACACATACTGTATAGTGTTACATTAATTCGCTAGTCGTTTAATTCACATGATATTTCAGATTGGCCTTCTTCTTCTTATTTCCAATGTGGATATACATGTTGTAATCCGTGCTTTGAGGTTGGGTACGCAAAGGTTTCTGCTGTAGTAGTCGTGAACTATTATGGGGGTTTTTCATGTTTCCACAAATGTCTTGGGAGCGTGCGTACGAAGGGTGGATTTGAAGGCATTTCTGTTCATAACAACAACAACAACAACGACGACGACGACGACAAGAACGCTGCGGAGGCGTCCGGTTGAGGTGTCTGGGGGTGGCAAACACGCATGACCATGAGCATTGGTGCGTGGGAAATGGTTAAAAATTACCCGCTACATCCCAGCCAGACACGACCAAATGTTGCACTTTTATGGTCTATAATGTGGACTCAAAGTGCTCCCAGGTGGCAAATGTACCTACGGAGACTCATCCACGTACGCACTCCCCCACCTTCCACTTCCAACTCATCCGCCGGGATCTGGTATAAAATTTCAAATCTTCTCATGCCATGGCGTGTGCCACTGCGGCGCCCTCATGAGTTATTCATGATGGGCCACCACGCTTATTTTTGGACTAAATGAGGTACCGTTTATTTGCATTAGAAACAACTCCGGGATTACCGTTTGGGAAGTTGAACTGCGTGCGCCTGGGGTGGATTTGGGGCTAGGAGCGTTCAAAGAATCGATTGTCTGGATTGATTTTGTAACATTGCTCCATTTTTTTTATTGTCATAACAACCAGCAAAAGTTATACTAAATTTCGATTTTGATTCAATGACGATATTGGTGCAGAATTTCAAAATTGTGCGATAAACTTTTGTTTTATCCATGGTCGGATGCTCACGAAATCGTGAGCAGTGACCTGAACTACCGTCCACACTTTGGGACACTTGCAATGGTGCTGACTGAGTTTGTGATACAAAACAGTCGATTAAACACATTAAAGGAGCCAAACGGTAACTTTAAAATGACTGCGCGGCGTGTAACGTGTGCTCCGAAGAACCCGGAGGCTCGTAATGAGAATTTGGGGTAACCTATTTGGTTGCTACGCATTCCCATATAATCACGAGCTATGGGATAAGAGTGATAGCTTCTGCTTCGTCCGACCAATCCCGTGCACTTCCATTCAATTTAATTGGGGGGCGAATGAGGGGAGCAAGTGTGGAAATGAAAGCGTCATTATTTATCAACTTTGAGCCCGAGCCCCAGCACTGCATGTCCCCAGTTCGCATATTGCCACTGACATGGGCGCGGGTGTGAGAGGCATGGGCTGTTCTCATTAAAATTCGGTTTTTCACGCAAATAATGAAATTCGTTAGACGGAGTACATACGAGCGAGATCCAATGCACGGTTGATGGGATCTGAGCGATGCTATTAATCCAGAGGTAATTACCGCAGATCTGGCACTCCATCCCGCCTCTCAATGGATATTACGTGTCAGGAGAAAAATTCAAAGTATTCCCTGTGCCAGATCCCCCGCTTTACAGCCAACAAGATAAATTATTTGCATAATGTCCCAAAGTATACTTCCTCCGCCTCCTTACATCATCATGATCATCATGCGAGCGTTTTTCGCGGTGACCTAATTAGCCATCCGGTTTTCCCGTTCAACTTGTATTATTACCCACCCGCTGCAGCGTCTCGTCATACACAGAGTTACTGCGTACTAAAAAAAAAGGACTCACGAATGTTAAGGACAATTGTTAGTGCTTGTAATCACCGCAACGATGACGCATTGTTTCCTCCAAGATCTTCCTCATACCGAGCTAACCCCATTTTTTCCCCGTCTCTTGCTTGCTCACTTTTCCCCTCTTCTGTCATCTTGAACTAACAAGTTATTTTCTCTTATGATGATTATAGGGGAAAAAATAGGGGTAAACAGACCTACAACACTCCCTTTGCCAAACATGTTTATATATATACATATGATCCTCGACTTGAGCAGAGTACACAAGAGACAGCTGGGACAGCACATAATGTTAGCGGGGGAATTGCATTAATAGCCTCTTGCGGACAAGGGAGGAAGAGTGTGTGCCCTGAATTTCATGTATCAAATCAATATAAGGAGGACACCGGCTCCGCCATTTGGACCCACTAGGGATTCACATTACCACAGAAGAGAGCAGCATGTTGTGGCCATTGCCAAAGAGCCCGGGTTACATCCCTGGAGCAACCTCCTCCGAGGTTTTGAACTCCTTTTGGCCCACCCTGCGGGGTCACTCCTCAACGCGGTACCGTTAAGGCTTCTCGCAATTGTGCGGAGGTTACACGCCGTTCGGTCAAGGATGAAGACAAACGAAATACTACGTCGTACTTCGTAGGGTCCCAAAGAGCATGGCTTATTTTTGTTGTGCGTGAGTGCGCTGGCTGCGTGGCTCATTAAACGTCGCAATTCGTCCGTAGTAGTGTGAATTCAAAGATGATATCGTGTACGGAAAAACATGGCCATAGTTTTCGGTCGTTGAGCCATATGAATATGAGTGCGTAGATTTTTTGCACGGTGCAAAAATGCCTGTATAATGTGATCGCTTAAGTATCTCTGATTATTTACGGGCGGGCCAATGCTTCTCCCTGTCCGTGTAGTAGGAAATGTGGGAGTGTACGAGTTTGCTAATATCGCCTTCGCTCATTTTCTATGTGCAAGAGCTGGTTCATGTGTTATGACGAGTCTGGATACGCGGATAAGCTATATGCATTTGAAAAGTATTTCTGCCCGTGGGTACCAACAATTCATGCATATGAGAGGCGCCCTTAGCACTGGGTATCACTACTTTATCCACATGAGAAAAGCCCCATAGCAGTTCTTCATGTATATGAGAGGTGGCCCCAACAGTGGCTGTCAGTACTACGTGTACAAAACATATATACCTTTAGGGCAACTGGGTGGGTGTACTTCTGTATATGAAAGTGGGTAAGCAAGTACTTTTGTGAACATAGGCGGTGCAAACGGATGAGCCTGGGAATGTGTGTGTGTGTGTGACAGTGTGGCGGTTTCGAGCGAGGGCGGTCAGGGGTTAAAGTGGGAAGTATGAACGATTTGTTTCCGCAGACCTTGTGCTCCCGGCTTGTGAACACCACTGTGGGCTCCTACATGCTCCCACCGCCTGTGGGGAACCTTGTACGTCATCCCCAGTTATGACTTGTGAGAGTGTTACGATCCCAAGTAGGTCCGTCAGGGTGAGGGTGATGACAGGGGGCCGGGAGCATTAGGTGCCATTAGGGACGTAATCCGGAGTCAAATCGGAAGATAACGTGCGGGTATTATCGTTGGGAAGACAGTTGCGAGCGGAGTTCCTCCGATCGGCACACCGCCTCCGCCTCCCATTTTATCAATGTTCTGAGGACGGAAGTGATGCTATCGGACCCCGAAAGTGTCGTCTCATGGTAATAGAAATACTGCGGAGGGAGGCGGGTCATTTGACTGCATCCGCGCCGCTCCCCTCCTCCTACCATTTCCCCTGGAAGCCCCACAGTATATGTAGTAATTCAAACTGCTATCGTTCAGCGTTATAAGTAGGAAGGGGTCGGAGGAATGAAGCTTGGACCCGAAAAAACTCTGATGGAGCCCCGGTGAACATATGCTTTTTTCCTAATCCCGAGCCGTGGAGCGTCGCAAATATATATGTATGTGTGCTACTGCTAGCACGCACCCAGTCACACTCTGTCGGTCATATGGAAGTCGGGAGTGAAGACACGGCTGACAGACTGTTTATAACACATGGGAGGATAATGGACGGGTGGGATGGATTCAGTGAGGAGAGAAAATCCGGCTAAAAATATCCCTAAAAGGCTTCCTCTCCAATTTCATTTACTTTTTATTCCCCCTGCTCCGCAGGCTCGTAGCACGTAACGTGGCACATACACACACAGACACACATACACACACACACACAGACACACACACTTTCAAACTCATCCCTCGGCAAATAGGAGCATGATACGCTGATCCTCCGAACCAAATTCTTGAGAAGTTCTGGGGGCATAACATCATCCAGTGATTTTGTAAGTTTAGTTACTCATCAGCTTTTTCAACTGGATCTCTATAACGTGAGCAGTCGTAAGCATATGTGGGATTTAATACTCTCCGTTGTAAATACGAGGAATCGTCGGGTAGAATATCATCTTCACCACAATTCCGGCTCATTCAACGGGGAATCGGCTGAGACCACACGATCGCCCTCTACGGACCGGAGCTCGAAGTATTGAAGCTTATTGGCTTGAGTGAGAGGTTTTTACTCATTGTCTCTTGATTTCACTCACAGACTCCACTCATACATTAACCCCCACGCGGAGAGATTACGCTGCAAGACGCTGCTGCAATGAATGAAACCCCGTGTGAGCCAGTTGCCAAACTGAAAAAGTCTCGAAAAGACGGAAGATGAAAAATGGGATTGTCAGAGGGAGTTTCCACGACGGGAAGCATGGAGTGAAATGTGTGCGTTTGTTGTGTGTGCGTGTGTGCGTGTGTGTGTGTGTGTATTTGTGTGAGAAGAGCGTCGGTGGAAATCAGTTGACAGCCTGGTTTGAAGCCCAGCCAAAAGGACTTGAGTGTCGAACACTTCATATATTTTTCAACTTCAACCATCACGATTTCTCATTGAACGACAACGACCAGAGTGAATCAGCCGTATGTCTCCTATTCTATCACTCTCGTACTATACCACATTCACTTCAAGTTAGATAGATTTTTTTTTCTCATCAATTCCGCTCCGCGACCTTTCGTGAACTTGAGGAGCGGGCAAGTGGGATGAAAGGGAATTCGGAGGGGACGAAAAAAAAACTTCCGCAACAACTTGCCCTTTTCATTGGAATGGAGGGGAGCCATGCGAGTGTGAATGTACTACGACTCATTCGCGGTTTCAATTCTCCACAAAAAAAAAGTTACTTAAAGGCGGGAAGAAAAATTATTTCCATGTGTCACACGGTGAGATATATGAGATGATGTGAAAGTTGAAGATAACGACGGCAGGGGACGGGTACCTAGGGATCGCAGAGCGAGCCAAGGATTTTTCATGCCACATGTGCGTACCGGGTCATCTCACTCGATGGAGTTACGGGATGACCCTTAATAGCACGAGTTAGAGCAAATTGTGAATGTAATTTCGGGAGGGATCCTCTGGGGTCTCAAATGCACACGGGAGATGGCGTGCTGGATTTATGTGGGCAATTAGTTCCCAGTTCACAAGGGGAGGCAGAGCACTGTGCTGGAAAGTTAGTTCGAATGTGATATTATCCACCAGTTAATTTACAGGGTTACCAGTTAAATTAAAGGTTGACTTTCGCGCCACTCGGCAGGGAACGAAACTATTGCAGTGGGCTTTAATACACAGATTTTTTGAGTTGACGCCACACACCAAATTGGAACCACGTAATTCCTGATTATTTCACTGTCACTTCTCCTTATGAATACACCATTCAAATTCTCTGACATTTGCCGCCACTATGAAGCTGACATGAGCACTTGGCATAGAAAATTCGTTGTATTTTCAGAATGTCATGCTTCCCGCAGTGGGTATCTTTTAAAGTGCGCCAAATTTAAGTGCAATGTAATTCCTCGCTAAACGGGAGTCCCATAACCCGAACCTGAACACCTTTCTGGACTTTTCAACAGTATTTACGGTTACATCGAGTTGATTTCCAAGTGTCAATTAAAGCATTCGTCCATTAAGTTTTCGT
>VYYI01001395.1:0-19846 GCA_021029175.1 Bilobella aurantiaca
CCATTTGAGTACAACGAGGAAGATTAGATGTAATATAAATACAAGCACATTAATTTAAACTTTAATTATTCAAAGAAAGCATCAAATAAATTCTTAACAGCGTCGTATTGTTTAAAATTGTAAATTTGAAAGAAAAAACACATTTTCATTTCATTTTGGTCTTATAATCCAATCGCTTTTCAAAAAGCACTTCATAGTCTCATTTTAATATTTTTCAGTTCTAAATTTTAATTATTGGATTGAAACAATTTTTAACCGTTTTTTAAAAACAAAAAATGTCTAATTTCTTATTAAAAAAATATTTTAGGCGCATGGAACTTTTAATTTGATGTAAAGCGCTTGAGCTGTGTATGTGTTTGAGAGTATGTTAATTAAAAGTTAAATGCTAAAGTTGGGCAAGATTAATTAAAGCTAAATAATTAGTCATAGACTTAAGCGGAAAGGGATTGACGCATTTGTGGGATAAAACCACATTCTGGAACAGGATTTGTGAGGGACCTCTTTGAGTCCCTGTGGGTGCTTGGGCATTGCCTTTGGATGGAACCCCACTTAAGTGGGGTCGATAAGTGAGGCTTAAAATGCACATGCATCTTGCAACTTGGACCAATTCTTTTCAACCCTCCGTTTGCTCTCCATCTGATTACTCCGTCATTTTCACTTAAAAAAATGTTATTTAAATGGGCTCAACTTCTTCAAAAGGAAATCGTGAAAGCATGAGTAACGACCGCGGGGCTCCGGCGGTGGAGCCACGGCGTCACTCTTGTTCTGTGTGCACCGCCCCGCCGTCAAGGAGGAATCAGGCGTCCATTTCTTGCAGCCACTGTTCAGTCACTTTCTACAAAGTATGTCCCCTCCTCAGCGCACAGTCGGATTCCGTTTTTTATAAGAATCGGCGGAGCGGTGCTTGGCACTGTCCGCCGTGCCGGATCGACGAGCCCAAAACATACTGCACAAAGTGCTTGGAGGACAGAAACGTTCTGCTGCTGACATGCGACACTTGCAAGGCCGTGACCCATGCCGACTGTGCCAGGCGCATTGACCTGACCGTAAAGGTCAAGGGTCAAGAGCCCAAAATTTGGAACTGCCCGATCTGTGTGACCGGTTCAGCGGCGCTGAAATCTGGAACTGACCCGCACCGTGATTTCGAAAAGTTTTTGGATTCTAAGGGCATAAAAATCTTGCATTTGAACATAAATTCCTTATTGAACAAGTTTGAAAAGGTGAAAGACTTTCTAACAACAAATGTCGTGGACGTTTTTGGCATTTGCGAAACATGGTTGGTGAGTGAACGACCCGCAGAAAAGTTTCGAGGTCAAAGGTTACCGCCTCTTTAGGCGTGACCGACCCCAGTTGCACAAGACCAGGACGGTGCACCGCGGCGGCGGCTTAGCACTTTACGTGCACAAGGACTACACCGTTCGCGTAGTTCAGGAGTGCGAAACTTACTATAAAGATGATCACATTGAGTATTTAGTGGCAAAAGTGAATGGGCGTGGACTTTCTTTTTCGGTCGTACTCGTGTACAGTCCGAAACCAAATAACGGTGCCCTTCGAGAGAGGCTCGCTGGACTAATCGCTGAATCGCTGAAGTACAAGCCTCGGAGCGAGGTGTACATACTCGGAGACATGAATATCGACTTGCTGTCCGAGTCGAGCGCGGCTGGAAAGCTGAAGGAAACGCTCGGAGATCGGAATTTCTTACCTTTGGTCCTCGAACCAACCCGCGTGGACAGAAATGGTGGAAAGTGCATTGACCTCATTGCAACAAATGCCGTGCGAGAGGAGGTCACGGTGAAGGGAACTGTGAATTTGGATTGGTCGGATCATTACCTCGTCTACGGCCTGCGACGAGAGCCAATCAGGAGGAAGGAGGAGTGGTCATAAGAGGGATCCAACCAATCACAGAGCTCCAAGAGTCCCTGGCTCAGCTTCTCGCTCAGAGACAAGCTAATTTTGGAAACAACTAACTTCCGCTGTCGCCGCCTTGCCAGTAGTCCCGCAGACAAAAGGGAATAAAGGGGAGGAGCTTCCGTTGAGACGCTTTCCAGCCAATTCCTATACAGTGCACTGTATTGGAATTGTATAGGTAATGTATACAGTGCAGCCGGCTGGATGTAGATTGGGGCGGAACAAGAAGCGCACAACAATCGCTGAAAAGAAATTCTAGATACAATTAGCATAGACAAAAATAAAATTCCGAATGTTAATGTTGCATCATTTCTCTATTTTGAACTAAACAATAAAGAATCTGAACTGTACAGCAATCTCATGCACTCGAGTTCCCAAGTGCAGATCTATTAAGTTCTATTTCTCAGAAGATGAAAATTTTCAAAATTCCAAGGAACGCATTTTTAGAAATTCTTTTTTCAGAACAATTTCCTAAAAAACAAAAGGCCTTGGACCCTTAAAATAGTCAGCATTCTAAAAAGCGGCATTCGGATTCCAAGCACAAATCTTGGAAGTATCAAAGTATACGTGTAACTGAAGTATAACTAGTATACTATAAGTATAATCTTTAATTAATTTAACTAATAATTAGTTATTAATTATTAACCTTCCAATAAAGCTTCAGTTTTATTAATAAAAAGCTTAATTTGCAATTTAATCTAAAAACGTTGACTCCCTTTACATAGACACGAAAGATCTTGTTGACGCATTTGACGACTGGGCGAGAGAAAATTTAATTGACAGCGTCGTAAGTCAAATTTTTGTACTTAATTAGTAATTAACAATTATTTATTGCTACCATTTTAAAAATGTTATTCCACCATTAGGTTTATTCTGGGAGGGTTAGGGGTCTGTAGGGGGGTTTAATTTACTAATTAATTAATTAGCTAACGACGCATGTTTGACACTTGACAACTTTTCAAAGGAAAGTATCGGGACTCTGACTCTATTGATTGTAAAGGCTTCATTTAATTGAATAACTAAAGTTGATGTGATGGAGTAATTAGTTTAGACAACAATTAACGTGAAGAAATTGACATACTACTACACTTTTTAAGAAAGAGAATATACGGAAAACGGCACTATCCTCCCTAAGGGATAACGTCCACCAAACGAATGGTCATCAAACCTCAAATCAACCAATTAGTTACTAATTACAATTAAAAACTAATTTAATAAATCCCTACTTGGCAAATTGGCACAGAATGGCTTTGAAAGTGGCATTACGCCTCCAGCATTTTAATTAGCCCCAATTTACAAATGTCTCACAAAAACTTTCCTTAGCGCTACAAATCTTACAAGTTATTTTTAACCAACAAATCTAGAGTACTTTCCGAAAAATTAGGGGTCAAAGGTCAATTGGGAAAATTGGTTAGGGGTCAAAGGGTCAATTTGGTAGGGTGGTGGAGCCTTAAGTGTCCAAGTCCTCCTCCCCTCGTTGACTACTGAAGTAGGAGACGAGGCCACCAAACTCTCCGTCACATTTGGTCTCCTCCTTGGTAACAGGCGGTGGTGACAACGGTCGCCGCTCCGGTTGACTCACCTCTTTGAAGTCAGCGTCCTCTGGCCTAATTTCAAGACGATAATTACTAGGCCATGTTAACTTTTAATTGTAATTAACGGGGCCAATTGCTAATTGAAGATAATTCTTTTACCTGTAATCGAATTGCTGTGGTTGTGTGGTGGGGTACATTGGTCCTTGCGGAGGAATACTGTAGGAAGGTGGACCGCCGAACCCTCCATGCGGCCCAAAGAATCGCTCGTGACTGGACTGAAGATGGGCCAAAATGTTGGGTGGTCCTAGGCCCCGCCCTCCTCCATTCCCTTGCGGTGGCATTCGATACATCATCTGAGGTGGTGGGCCCGGTGGCTCTCTCTTGAAGTGCTGGAATGACTGAGGTGGAGGTGGTGGCGGGCCTGAAGACACCGGATTTGGTATTCTAAGCGGCGGGGGTGGAATGTAGCCTGGCCTAGAAAATTTTGAACGGTTTTTTTCATTTTGAACACTGTGGTACACGGTCAGTTTTATTTTTGAAGCCTACCTCGGCGGGGGTCCTGGCGGGTACACCGAGTTATTGTGCTCTGGGCCTTTTCCCAGACGCTGCGGCGATGGTGGGGCACCTCGAACTTGGTAGGGCGGAGGAGGTGGGCCAATATTTCGATCCCACGGAAACCTATTTCGAAAATTTGCCTTAATAATTTCAGCTGACTCTTGACTTAATTAAACTTCATTCAATTAACTCCGGTTGTAGTTACCAGGATCTTGTCTCAAGTGTTTGCTTTTTTTCGAAATCAAACCTGGGTCATTATTATACATTAAAATAAAGATAATTTTTGAAAATAGTGAAAATTCCCACTACTCAAAATTGAAATTTTTTTTTTGAAAATTTAAATTTTAACACCTTATGGGATTTTACACGTGAATTTTGCGGTTTTACGGGGTCCCCTCTGCCAACTCATTTCAACTTTTTTTTTTAAAGTTTAGACTGGGTATTGATGTGAATGCGTTGGTAATCAATACGAATCGAAGTTTTGAGTAGTGGGAATTCTCACTTACTTTAAAAAATTATCTTTTTTAATGTATCATAAATTTTTGATTTCATAAAAACTCAAACACTTGAGAGCATATCCTGGTTAGTTGTTGTCACTTACCGCATTCCTGGACCTGGTGGATAGTAGGCGGGGTTAGGCACTCGGGAGATTTCGGAGGGTGGGAGGAGCATATGGGCTTGGTGAGGTGGGGAGGATAGGCCGCGGTGGGGCGGGGTGCTTTTTCCAGGGAAATCGATTTGACCCGTACTTGACCTTGACGACTCAGCATTTGACCTCTGAACTCGACCTCCGGGAATTTGGGGCGGTACTGGAGAAGAAGGCGGTGAATTTGTGAGATTGGGTCCTTTGAGTACTGGGGGCGGAGTTTGTTGCCTCCTGGAACCAGATGAGGCCAAAATTTCACTCATCATGAGATTTGTCGACGGTTGAGAGACGACTACGACAGGGGGCGGGGCAATCAGAGGAGGCGTGGCGGTCTCTGGCAGCGGCGGCGGCGTTTTACTCCTAAGTTCAGTCGCTGGAGGTGCTGGAGGAATTCCAGGGGGCAAGACCGCTGGAGCCGTGAGGCGTCTTCCGATTGGTGGAAACGGTGGGGCTGGAATGGGTCGCAATAACTGCTCCGCCAGTTTCGACGATTCTGATTCGTCACCGCTGCTCAGCACTGAAGCCTTCCCCTTCTTTGGACCCACTTTCCCGATTCCAGCGATTGCCGAGTTTTTCCTCGGTTTTGGCGGCTTGGGTGACTTGGTACTTGAAAGCAACGGTTTCGCTGCCACGGTTTTGGCGATTTTAGGCTTGCTATTTTTTCTCGTCGGAGATGGAACAGTAGCTGCTGCCGCTTGCGCTTGAGCAGCATTTAATTCTGCGACAAGCTGCTTCGAACTTGACGGTTCTTCATTGTCAATCTCAAGGTCAGGAACTACTGGTTTCCTGTTTTAAATTTCAAATGAACATTTTTTTAAATATCTTTTTTTAAACATTTTATTTGAAAATAATTAAATTACGACGAAGTACAGTTCGTTCTTACTTTCTCTTTGGATGAATATTTCCGTCGTCATCTGACTCTCCAGATTCCAAAATCACTTTAAAATCAATTTGCTTTCCACGCGTTGAACGTTTTGTGGAGGACTCTGTATCTGCTACTTTTCACTTTTCCTCCATGTTTCTAAAATTTTAAAAAATCACTCATTTTAAAATCATGAGCGATCCTCAACTTTGATTTTCCAGTTTCGAAAAAAGAAAAATCTATAAACAAATATTTTAGGGCTACAGAAAACCAAAATCTGAACAACTTTATTACAAGCGAATAGTTTGAGGAACATTCAAAATTTCAGTTTTTTAGGCTCCGCTAGCATGAATTTAGATAAGTCAAACTTTATGTTAGTAGGACGAGACCCTATCGCTGTATCTGCCGCAGTACTCTCAGGAATTGACTCTGATTTTGCAGCGCAAAGCGCTTTAGAACTCACACTCCAGGCTCGATCCACTTCGTCCTCGTCAACCTTCTTTTTCTTCTTCGGACTCGATCGACCCTTCGACCTTGGCTTTTGTGAGGAAGAGGACATGGCATTTAGGAAAAATGAGGATTTCCTCATTTTTGACGGCTGAGGATTGTAAATTGCCTTCTTCTTCTTCCGCTTTCCCCACGTTTCGTCATCTGATTCTGAAGCGGTGGAGGCTCCTGATTCGTTGTTTTCCGAATCCCACCCTCCAGCAGGCCCATCTTCGTCATCCTCCTGGTCACTCTCGTCGTCTGCAAAAGTACATAGCGTTTTTTTAATTGTACCGAACGATTTTTGAAATGTACAGAGCGTTTTAAGCATTTTTTTTAACTATATCCCAGTAAAACTCACAGATAATTCTAGACCGTGCTTTCCGACTCGACCTCCGGACCGAACCCACGTCCAAGTACTTCTCCTGCCGCCCCAACTTCCCCTTCTTCCCTTTCCTGGCAATGGAGTCATCTGATTCGTCGGCGTCGCGATCTCCGGACCAATCAGAATCCTCCTCCACCGCGAACGCCTCGTCCTCTTCGTCCTCCTCCTCCGAGCCCTTGAAGTCCTCATCCGAACCCTCATCACTCGTAGCATCCAAGTCGTTGAGCCTTCGCCGTGCCTTCCGACTACTCTGCTTCTCCAACTGCTTCCGCCGATTTCGCTCCGCTTCATCCATCTCCTCTTCGCTCGACTCCGCCTCCTCCTTCTCAGGCTCCTCCTCCTCCCCTTCACCCTCCGAACTTCCAGGCATCACCTTCCCTTTGCTCACGGATAGTTTCGGGGGCGGTGGGTCATTGACCTCCGTTTCACCGTTCTCCTGACTCACCACAATCTCCGCCGCTGCAGCGATCTCACCCTCCAGCACTGGAGCTTCGTACTCATCCTCGTCCTCGAGGAAATGAAACAAAACACAATTGAGATATTTTGTACTAATTTAAATAATTAATTGTTGTCAATTACTAAATAATTAGTACCCGCAAAGCCGAGTTAATCATTTCGTCATACTCCTTGAAGTTGAAGGATTTGGTAGCCCGACGTGCTCGGAGCTTGTACATTGGCTCATCCTCGGATTCACCTGAACTGTACTTGGAGAGGCCGCTCGAATCCTCACGGTCGTCAATGAAGCGATCCCGATTCTCACCCATCATCAACTCGTCCTCCTCGTCTTCAGAACTGTTAATTTGCATACGCTTCTTCCGCTTCTTGTCCTTGGCACTCCCTTTACCGTTCTGGTCCTCTTCAGGCCTCGGGAGGACGTTGTCCAGGCTGATTCCGACGTAGGCAAGGCGCTGCTTCCTCAACACCTCCAGCTCGTGCTTCTTCACAACTTTGTCGTACTCAACCAAGTTCTCATTGAGTTTGTCAATCAGCATTTTCTAAATCAAAACGATTTAAAAACGCATTTAGGCGTGTGATTTAAAATAAATTGTTTTCAGAACGACTTAATATGCAATTGCTTTAGTACACTTAGAATGATAAGTCCATGAGCCATGTTATGTGTAAAAAGATTATCCTTACATGTTGACACGGTGGACAGAACCATTGACCTTCGGGAATGACCCAGGTGACGGGCCGGAGACAGGAGGCGTGCCAACCCTTGTCACACGAGTCGCACAAGAGGATCCACTCCGGATGGTCACCCTTCCCACACTTGTTGCAGTTCGTTTCAGCGTACTTGTCCTCCTTCGTTTCACCTGCAAAAATCAACAACTCTTCACTTTGACGAGTTTAAGCGAACTAAAAGTAGCAAAATGCAATAGCAGACGAAGGAATGTACAGAGATAATAAAAAAGATTTTAGGACGTATTTTTGGAATTCGAAGAATCCGATTTGGAAGATTTATTTTATTTTAATTGTATGGATTATACGCATTCTTTTATATTACTTCATGTATGAAATTCTATGCATATTCCATTTGAAAATGTCTAAAATTAACTTTGATTAGAAGCGTCGTTCTTAAAATCAAGTTAAAAATATTTAAATTTTGGTAAATGCTCCGGTGAACGCTCAATTAGTTAATTCGTTTAATCAGCTTAATTAGCTTGATTTAACTAATTCAAATTAGTTATTGGTGAGTTTAGGTTAGTTAATTAAGTTAGTGAATTATTTAGTTACCTCGCTTTACAGTGCGGGCATGCCGACTGGGAGAAGCGTCCTCGTCGTCTTCCCCCATATCGCTTTCCGGAGAGAACTCGTGATCTGATCGCAGCGTCAAATCCTCCTCTTCCTCCTCATGAACGTCGTGATCCTCTTCTTCCTCCTCCACGGCCTCATCCTCATCTTCGGAGGACGTATGAATCCATGGATTGAGTCCTTTCTTCATCAGCGTTTTCGGCATTTCTTCGTGTTTTCGCTTCCGACCCCGCTTCTTTGATCGCTGAATCGCTGTTTGAATCTCCTCGTCTTCCGAGTCTGTCCCGGAAGGAGTGGGAAGGTACTTTGAGTCAGACTTCGGTGGTCGGCCTTTACGAGGCTTTGCAGGCTTCGAATCTGCTTCATCGCCCTGCTTCACCTAAAATAACAATTACCTGTTAAAAATACTGGAAGCGTACAAAGTTTACTGGAATTTACGATTGTCCAAAATTTGCTTTTCAACCGTTAAATATCCGTTCTCAATTTTAACCGTATTTCTGTCCAAACATCATGTATGCGTTTGATTTTAAACAGCGATTTTTTTAAATTATTACAAAAAAAATCGAACCTGCTTCGAATCCCGCTCCAATTGCTGTTGTTGCTTTCGAAGCTGAGCGGCTTTGAGTTGGGCCAGTCGCTCCTCCTCCAACCGTCGCCGTTGCTCCTCCTCCTTTTCTTGGATTTTGGCAATTCGACTACTTTGGCGAGTAGGGAGCTCCACGCTAAGGCGACCGTTCGCTCGCTTCTTCAGAGAAGTGGGCGTCGAATTGGCACTGGCGTTGGACGATTCGTCCAAATCCTGCACCGGCTGTGCTTGCTTAGGTTTTCGACCGCGTTTATTCGGTGTTTCGGTCTTTGGTGTTACTGATTTTCGACCGACGCCAGCGCCTTTCGGCCTTCCCCGCTTCCGCTTCACGACTGGAACAGCTTCCTCTTCGCTGGATGCTTCTGACTCCGAAGACTCGGCCTCGTGGCCAAGATTCAGGGACGCCGTGGCCACGCCCCCGTCACGAGTGTTTCCGCCCTCAAGCTCAGCTCCCGAACCTTCGCCGCTGATGAACATCATTTCTTCTTCAATCGCTTCTCCAACGAGCGGAGTCATCGAAGCAACTTCTGACAACGGCGTTTCAACGGTTTCTGAAATAATGGTTTCCAGTTTTCGACATTTCGCTGAATCTTCAAATACTGTTTCTTCTGCTTTTCTTTTGCCGGATGCTTGTAATGCGTTCTGAAAATGGGATGCTTCCAAAGCATCCAGAACAATTGCTGTCGGCTGCTTCATTTTGCTGTCAAGGGGCGTGGTTACCGAGGGTTGCAGAGTAATCGCTGCTATTGGTTCCGGAATTATTCGAGAAGTTGAAGGGGTCACTATATTTTCACTTTCTGGAACAATTCCCTCCGCTTCGGGAACTGGAAGCGCTGGTTCCAGCGTCACCTCTGCAGCGAAAACTGTGAGCGCTGGAGAAGTCAGCTTTTGCTCGTGACGTTCAGTATGTGGTGCAGTTATTAATGATGCTTCATACGAACATGCTTCGTGAGGTTGGGTACACGATGAACAAGATTCTTGCAAAGTTTCTCCAGCGATGTTTTCCGCGAGCAGTGGTTCCGTAGCGCTGGATGTCGTTCCGTCATTCAAAGCATATGCTGCCGAAGCATCGTCTGAAGTGTTTTCAACATTTTCCGGGACACCAACCACTTCCGGAGAAACATGCTTCACGGTGGAAATTTCTGGAAGCTCCTCCGAAGTGGCAACTGAAGCAGTATTTTCAGGAAGAGCCGCGATTTCTGTAGTCGCTTCCGAAGCAATTTCTAGAAGCTGATTGGACGCTGCAGTGAATTCCACGGAAGCGTCCGGAAGCTCCTCAAATCGCACAGTGTTTTCCAGAGCGTTCTCCATTTCGGTCGTCGCTGCCAAATCAGTGCCCACGAGCATCTCAATTTGTGTAGGGGTTACAGAGGGAGGTACTGGAAGCTCCTCAATCGCTGCAAATACTTCTGAAGCAGGCTTATTTAAAATTGCTTCTTCATGCTCATCGTCAGAGCTAAAATCGTAGGCAACAAGCCCTAGTCCAGAACTTTCCGTTTTACGATCTACGCATGCGTCGTTAGCTGTTTCTATGGTCGGAGCTTCCAATTCAGCTGATGCTGAAATTTTGATTTGCGCTTCCGAACAATCAGCACTGCTTTCAGCGATTGGTACATCAATTGATGCTGCCTGCCTATTGTCATTCTCTAAAATACTGTTTGGGAGTTGTGTACTTGGTGATTGACCCGTGACCCAGGCCATTGACCTCTCAATGATTTCTTCCTGAACTGGAATCGGTTCTGAAATACTGTCGTTTTCCAACGGTGTGTCGACTTCGGAGGGAACTTCTAAGTTATCGGTAGAACACCTTGTCCTGTCTGTAGAGAAATCGCCGGAAGACGAAATTGTGGTTTCTTCGAATACTGGAAGTGTTTCTGGAGTATTATAGGATACTGCCTCAGGAACTTCAGTTTCTACCTTCTCGGCGTTTTTTACCTCTGAAAAGTCAACGGTTTCTAGGATTTGAACGGTTTTCACGGTTATGAAAGCTTCAGAGTCTGAAAGGATAGTGATTGGCGAAGGAGCAGTGACCGACGCTTCAGCAGATTCTGGTAAAGCAGCGATTGGGATTTCGTCAGTTTCAATATCTTGAAATACCGCAATTGCTGAGGATGCTTTGTTGGACTCTGACAAATCAGCGTTTTCTGGAACATCAGAAATATTAGATTCAGCGATCGGAGGAGATTCTTCTGTGAATTCAATGGATTTTTTAACATCAATTTTCTCTGGAATACCTAATTCAACATTTTCGACGATTTCTCTTGATTCTGTGACTGTAGTGGAAGTTTCCATTTCAGGGAACTCATCTCCAAGAAGTGAGGCGGATTCAGACACTTCTGAAATTTCAGCGATTTTTGGAATAGTCATATCTGCATCTAAATCTTCGGCTGGCTCTGTAATTTCCGAAGCAACAATTTCAGAGCTTGCAAGAATATTATTGCCATCCAACATTTCTACGGATTCCGCTTCTTCTAACATTCCCACTAGCTCGGCAGTTTCTGAGTTTTCAACGGCTTCGGTCGTTTCTGGAATTTCCATTGGTTGGATCGTTTTGAATATTTCAACTGTTTTCGCCGTTTCTGACATTTCAACTAATTTGCCCGTTTCAGAGATTTCAACTACTTCAGGATTTGCAAGCATTTCTACTGTGTCAGCCGTTTCTGAAATTCCAACTGCTTCATCCGTTTCTGAAATTCTAACTGGTTCAGCCGTTTCTGACATTAAAACTGCTTCAGCCGTTTCTGAAATTTCAACTGGTTCAGCCGTTTCTGACATTTCAATTGGTTCAGCCGTTTCTAAAATTCCAACTGGTTCAGCCGTTTCTGAAATTCCATCTGCTTCAGTCGCTTCTGAAATTCCAACTGGTTCAGCCGTTTCTGATATTTTAACTATTTCGGCTGTTTCTGACATTTCAACTATTTCGACTGTTTCTGGTATTTCAGCTGCTTTGGCGGTTTCTGATATTTGAAACACTTCAGCCGTTTCTGAAATTTTAACCAATTTGGCCGTTTCAGAAATTTCTAACATTTCGGCCGCCTCCGGCATTTCACCTAATTCAGCGGTGTCTGGGATTTCGACTACTTCAGCTGTTTCTGACCCCTCAACTGCTTTGCCCATTTCTGCTATTTCAAACACTTCAGCCGTTTCAGAGGTTTCAACTAATTTGTCCGTTTCAGAGATTTCAACTGCTTCGGCCGCTTCCGGCATTTTATCTGCTTCAGCCATTTCTGAAATTTCTACTACTTCAGCCGTTTCAGAGATTTCAACCACCTGGGCCGCTTCTGACATTTCACCTACTTCAGCCGTGTTTGACATTTCAAATGCTTCAGCCGTTTCAAAGATCTCAACCGCCTCTGGCATTTCATCTACTTCAGCCGTGTCTGGGATTTCGACTACTTCAGCTGTTTCTGACCTCTCAACTGCTTCAACCATTTCTGCTTTTTCAAACACTTGAGCCGTTTCAGAGATTTCAACAGCTTCAGCCGCTTCTGGAATTTCAACTGCTTCAACCATTTTAGAAATTTTATCTGTTTCGCCCGTTTGTGAGAATTCAATGGTTTTTTCTGGAGTTTCAACTGTTTCAACAATATTTGAATTTTCAATTGATGCAGCGATTTCTGGCGTTTTAACTTCTTCGAACTTTTCAGGAATTTCGACTGTCTCAGCCTTTTGTGAGATTTCAATAGTTTCAAAATTATTTGAATTTTCAATTGCTGCAACGCTTTCGGATATTTCAACTGCTCCAGCCTTTTCTAAAATTTCAACTGGTTCCACATTTTCTGAGATCTCCACTATTCCAAAATTGTTTTCGGCTGTTTCAAAGGTTTCTAACATTTCACTCGCTACGACTGGTTTTGAAATTTCAATTGCGTCGGCAGATTCTGACTTTTCAACTGTGTCAACTGAGATTTCAACGCTTTTCAAATTATTTGAACTTTCAATTACTCCAACATTTTCAGCACCTTCAGCTACTTCAGAATTTTCAAAAATGTCAACTGCTTCATGCTTTTCTGAAAAATGAACAGCTTCACAGTTTCCTGAAATTTGAAATGCTTCACACTTGCCTGAAATTTCACGTTCCTCGACCTGAATTTCCGCCTTATGTACTTGTGTCACTGGAGATTTGGTTTCGGACTCCAGCAAAAGCTCACAAGCCTTCGAAACCGTCATAGAATCAGCGATTTCTGAAACGACTGGTTCCACTTCCTGTGCTGAAATACAACTCTCTTCCGTCCCTAAATCAACATCCATCAGCGATTCTTCAACGGCTCGAAAATTTTGTGGCAAATCGCTCGACGGAGTCGCGTCAAGAACTGGTAGAACATGCGTTGGTTCATTGGGTTCGAATCGATTCTCTGTAACACAATCCTTCGCAGCGGTGAAGGCCGGAGAAGGTTCTGAATTTGACCGATCGCTTTTGAAAGCTGCTTCGCTTTTATCTGACGCTGAAATTTCCATTTCTAGTCTATCAGCGCTTTCTTTTCCATCGTTTGCCTGTGGCAAGGTTGTTTTAATTCCGGCTACTTCCGGGAAACTTTCAATCACCGCTGCTGGAGATGCTGCTCCCATGACTTCCGCCGGAACTTCGCCGTTAGCGAACAGTGTTTCTAGAAATTCGCTGGAACTGGCAATCGCTTCCCCGAGTCTCTGGTTGTCCACGACCTGTAACGAATCTTCTGTGGGCTGGGCCTCAGTCTCATCGGGCAACGCTGCAACCTTTGGAAACTCTACGGATGATGAATCTGTTCCTTCGGGCAGCGCTTTTGATTCTTTCATGAGTTGTTCACCTTCTAAGGACGCTGGAAGCGTATCAGCGTCAGGACATGCCGTTGGGACTCCAATGACTTCTGTTGCCTTTGTACTGGTATGGACCTCAGCATTTGAGAATTTAACCGTCGTACTCACTTCCAGCGTTTCGTGAGACTTGAGATCATTTTGAACTTGAGATTTTTTAGAATTTGTAACCAAAAGCAGCGTATCATCAGAAAGCGCTGGCGTGGAGGCAACCTCGGCACAAGCCTCAGCTAGCGCTGAATTGTCATCGTAATTGTAAACGTTTTGGACAGAAACGCTCTCTTCAAGCGATTTGAAGCAGGTGCTCGGGGAAGGAGAATTGATTTGGAAATGAGAATCAGTGTTCTCCATTCCGTCAATTGTTTTCATAATCTCAGAGTTAGCAGCACTGAAATCAGTAGCTGAAGATTTCCGCTTTTCTGTTTCCAGCGACATTTCAGCGTCCTGCATCTTCACAGAACCGGCAACTTTTGTTTCCTGTTCCAGTGTTTCAGCGTCGGTCATTTCAATATCAGCTTCTTCTGACGGCTTGAAAACGGCTCCATGACACTTTGGCACAATTTCCGAAATTTGGTTTATCGCCAGGCACTGATCCGGAGCTAACCGATTGTCGCTAGAAGGGGATTTGACGTCAAGCCGTGTGACTTCCTTGGACAATTTTGTCTCTTCACTGGACAATTCCAATGATCTATCGTCGAAAGAAACGTTTTGTAATGTACTGGAAGCTGCTTCAGTAGACGATTCCTCTAGCGATTTTCCAGCTGACACTTCCTTAGCACTAAAATGCAATGAACTTGAATTATCTTCTTCTTTTCCCACAGTGCTCACTTCAGAAGCAACTTGTTCTGTATCGGGTTCATGAACTAACTCCGCCGCGGTGTCGCTGGATGATACAGCCAAAGTTTCGTGGACTGACTCTGGCACGGTGTCGCTAATAGAAACTGCCACGGCTTCGCTGACTGACTCTGGCACGGTGCCGCTGACTGATACTGCCGCGACACCGCTAACAGATACTACCTTGGTTTCATTGCCTGAAACAGCCACGGTTTCGTTGACTGACTCCTCCACGGTTCCAGTGTTTACTTCTGGATGGGAAACGCTTGACGTGTCTTTAACTGTTTCTACCTTGTGCAGCACACTTTTGTCCCATTTGTCGAAGTCGTTGACCTCGGACACTTGTGAGCAAAGGTCAACTGCTTCATTGTGCGCGAGCGCATTCGCCTCCGATCTTTTCTCCCTCATCGGCCCACTACTCGAAATAACACGTTCAGCCGTTGTTAAATCGCGATTTACGGTAACAGAAGCCGATTCAATGGGAACAAAGCGTTCTTTCGACAAATCAAGAACTTCGGGTTCAGCACTGGAAAACATTTCTTCGTCTACGCTTTTTGCAAATTCGAAATCGTTTTCGACGCTTTCGCCGTCCTTTGCTACGTGAGACTGATGATCGTTTTGGGTGTCGTCAATTTCCATAGGAGATACTTCGGGATGCACTTCTAGCGATTCCACTGGAACACTCAGCACTGGAACAGTTTCTTTAGGTTTGACTTCTGGTTCCGTTTCCAGAACCCTTGGTTTATTCAACATGTTACGAAGGGCCTTGCCTAGTTCCGTGGCCTCGGGGACTTTGGCATTTGACACGGCTTCAAGGGTTCCAATATCTTCGTCAATGATCATGGCCCCTTCGCCGTCCCTCGACGACCCGTCGTCGGACATCGAACCCATGTCTTCACTGGACGACCCATCGGCTTCGCCTGGACCCACATCGGCTTCTACCAAGTTTTTGTGAACAATTCCATCGGTCAACTGCTGTATGAGCTGTGTCATCTCCTCCCGACTCGTGGCGACGAGCTGCCAGGTGTCATCGTCCACGTCTTCACGATAAATCCGAAGATTCGCCTCGACATCTACCTGGTACCAGTAGAGCTGTCCCTCGGAATCCCTCCCTACAAAATCACGGTTTTTGAACGGTTCTGTATAAAAATCGGATTGGGATTCTCCGCTCATGGTGTTCTTACCCAGAGGAACATGCCGCAGCATATCGGCCGAGAGTTTGTTGACTTCGTTTTTGAATCTGAGATTGTAGTCGAACTGCGACTCCATCAAGTTTTTGAGGAGGCGCAACTTCGTCTGGATTTTGGACTTTTTGTAGCCGAATCGCTCAATTTCCCAAGCATCCTGCGAGTTGTACGAGTGACAGAACTTGGCTATGTGCTTCTCCCACTTCTCAGCGTTGATGGACTTGTAGATCCTTCGGAGGAGAACAATGTGCACTTGCGTCAGATCAGGAGCGACTACAACAAATTCAACAATCGCTATCACTACAAAATATGCAAATTAGCTCAAGCCTGAAAACGTATCACGCAAAACAAAAGTCAATCAATTAAATTGATTGGCTAGATTTCCAAATTTGCTCATCCGGGGAAAGTAACTATTTCTGTATTATTTTTAAAACTTTACTCAATCAAGCTAAGAAACATTTTTCTACTTCTACACAATATATCTGTACCTTTTAGGTTAGAATCAGCTTATTTTAACATAACTAATTCGAAGGTTATGTTTAAAGCTCGATATATTAAATAAGTTACTTCACTCTTGGAAAAATTGTCTGAAGCCCCCTTGTTGCAATGCAGCACAAATCTTGGAACAAACGTAAAACAACAAAACCTTCAAATTAAAGATTCAAATAAGCTGTCAAATCGAATCTAGTGGTAATCATCACGGTAATCAAAAACGCTTTAATGGAGGACAGGACAATTGAATTATATTTTAATAAATGAAATTATTAGTAGCATTAATTGAAGACAATTGACTTGAGATTAACCTTGAGTGGTGTCTTCCAGCATTTGCTGGAGTCGGTCAAATGGAATGAACCCGATGTTGCACTTGTCTCCAAAATTCTCCAGGAAGGAACAAATTGTTGCAAAGTTAGGGTCATCCACGCAGTTCGGGTCGCCGCTGGCCGCCATTTTGATACTGAAAGACAGACAGATTAATTAAATTAAGTAATTAGGTTTCTGTTAACCTAATTGTAGCACTGAATGGCTAAATTGTTTTTTTTTTTTTTGGAAATTGCTTATTTTGCGTTATACCTTACCCTGAAACTTATGTTCTAAATAGGCTTCTAAATTTTGACATTTGTCGTTATATTAAACCCACAGCTTGCACATGAAATGTAAACATTAATGTTTACTCTCTGAACCTATGATAAACATAAACGCACTACGTTTACATCTTTACGTTTCCTGTTTACCCACGTACCGTAAGGCTCAGGTCCTGCCTTTCAATTGACAGTATCAATGTCACCGGTCACTAATTAACATTTGATGAACAGTTTACGACGTTTAAATCTTGCGTAGGTGCTCATTTGCATAAATTTAACCAACTTTCACAAGGAACGTTTCCTGGGTCAATGGAAGTGATGTCAATTCACAGAGCATCAGTGCGTGAAGGGAAGGGCGTGAAGAGGTCAAAAATTAAAATATGGTAAAAAATCGTTACAATTAGCGTTAATTGACATATTAAAATACTGAGAAGGGTTGCCAACAGCGTTCGCTATTTGTCATTTTTCGCAATTTCTCAACTATCTTTTATTTTTACCGAAACCACAAATGCTCAAAGGGGGTTCGCTTAACTTAGCACACTACATCACACCAACACATTTGGCTATGAAATGCTTGAAACTCTCAAAATTTTGGTTGAAGTTAACCAGACAGCCTGCCATGGAATCCACCCCTTCAAAGTTTCGCGGGCAATGCTGATCATCTATCTTACTCACCCACGGTATCCACATTCCACAACTACTTTCTTTCTCAATCGTCTCTGGCGTTCTAGTAGACATGCCAAAAACATGCTGGGAACATTGTTAGCAGCAGCGGAAATCCCAATTGTGTCCACATCGTGTATGATTAATATTGCAATACTCCAACGCTAAACCATAAGGGGATAAAAGTATCATATGAAACAGACGCAACTGTAATGTGTCAAATTAAAGATAATTCAGAGGCTATTATGAATTGCTCGCTCCATTCGCTGAATTTCACTCCGGCGCTCCACTCTTTCGACTCGCTTCGTACTCCGCTCGCTTTGCGAGCTCCGCTCTACGCTCCTCTCGGTCGTTTCGCTTACTTGCGGTTGTACACCCCAAGCTACACTGGTGCAGTAACAATTAATACTTACTTCGCCTAAAACTTAATTTAAGTTATGTGCAGGATTAAGGGAAAGATGTAATTTGTAATCCTTATAGTTTAGTATAGCTTAGAGTTAAAGGATACCATTGTTTGTAAATTGAATATGTGGATACAATGGCGATATCTGCCTTACAGCGTTGCCAACATGGTTTCAATGAATGTCTACTACAACGCCAAAGGCGACTATAAGAGAAACAAATGGTTGATACCAAGTGTTCATGGAAACGAATTAATACAATTATTCGTTTCCTTGAACACTTGGTTGATACCGTTGGTAGATATAATAGACCAAAAAGAAAGCGCTCTAAATTTTGATTGGGTGGATACAATGACAGGCTGGCTGATTAACTTCAACCAAAATTTCAACATAGTGCTATTATTCATGGTAAAATTACTGCATACAATCAAAAATAAGGCGAATACTGTAGATATTTTTTTACAGATTTATAGTTGATTTCCTACTACCTCGCATAGTATTAAAAACACAGTTTATAATTTTCTTTTTGATCAAAAAAGATTTTTTACCAAACAAGCAGGTAAGAGTAGGCTGTAACCTACAAAAAAATTTTTTTCTAAGTTTTTGTCAATTTTATCCAAAAAATGGCACAAATAGAAATAAAGGACACGACCCTCCTTCAAAGGCTACAGATAGACCCTTGGTGTGTCTCATGTTGGTTTTGGTGTGCTGCGAACCACATTTGCACATGTGTGGGTGTCCCCAATCCCCTTCCTTTTGTATTTGGATCTCATCATTCGGAGTCAGCGCCTTTTTCGAATCGCGTCAATTCTCTCTTTAGTGCCAGAGTCTTGTGCCAGTTAGGAAAAAATTCATAATTAAATCCGCCTCATTTACCATGTTCCAGATTTTGAGGATGGAAATTGGAAAGATCTGGTTTCACTGTTGTTCCTGATTTCAACGGAAACTTCGTTAACTTTTAATTATAATTAATTAAAGTAGTTTACTGTTAATTAACGTAATTTTATAGAGTCGGCGACGGACTCTCCTTCCCTAAGGGCATTTTTTTATACCTGTGTAAGATCATTTAAAGGGTTTCTTCGTTAGGTTGTGGCAGCATACTACGGGAGAATGACACCGAATGTGACAAAAATTGACATGATATCGTTCAAAAAATGACATGACATAATTGAGTCCGTGACACGGTATCTGGAGTACTTGGGTTGAAATTTCTGCCAATTATCAATCGACCTTGGTTTGACATTTAATAATGAAAAGCTCTTAAGGAGAAGAGATGACATCTGACATGACATGATTGGTGGGCATCAAAATGGAGGGCATGCGACGGGCTCTGCCCCTGACATAGGAGGAGGTGCCTGTCATCGTCCAGTCTTTCTGGTTCTGTCCACAAATTCTGGACGGGTTGACCTTGGACATGACACGCTATTGTCATCTTAATCTTAACTCCTTCGAGGAAGCAAGAGATAAATGAAACACTTAATTATTTTACACGATACGAACCACACGTGCTTTTACTAAATAGCAAGTCCTTTAATTCTGGACAATTCCGTTTACATTGCTATGGTTTTGCTCTGTCAAGTAACTTAATTGTAATTAAATATTATTCAATTAAATAGTGTTCCATTTTTTTTTAATATTTGTGATGGAACTACTTCTTGGGGGTTCGGCGGCGGCAATGGCAGGTAAAATGGCGTTTAATTATTATTAGTAACTGACGGTTCATTACAATATGTTAAGGAGCAATTAATTACAGCTAATTACAATGTTTTTGCTAATTGGATAATTTGCAGGTGCAATTTGCAACCCGCTAGAAGTAATTAAGATCAGAATGCAACTTCAAGGTGAATTGCAAGCTAAAGGAAAGTACAATGTTCATTACAGGTGAACTTTAACTACCTGTTAATTGTATAGTGTGTATAATTTGAATAATTATATTTTTTTTTAATTTCAAAAACTTGGTTTAAAATGTTTAGTTTAAAAAAAACTTTAATAAAAATGCTTTTGAAGGAACGTATTCCATGCGACGTACCAAGTAGCCTCGAAGGACGGAATTCTTGCTCTGCAAAAAGGGCTCGTCCCCTTCGTTTTTTACCAGTTCGCTTGCAACACAGCACGACTCGGCTTCTACCAAATCGCTTCTCAGCGCGGGCTCACGAGAGACGATGACGGA
>VYYI01001396.1:0-19842 GCA_021029175.1 Bilobella aurantiaca
TTTTTTTTCAATACAATCCCTCTTCCCTCTCGTCAAGTTTTAATCACGTCGTTAGTTCCGTCTATTACTACGACGACGACGACTACCAACAACTACCACTCCTCCATAACTCTGTTCTTCCCATCAACGTGTGCGTATCTGCGGGCGCGGAAGGGTATCCGGCGGTGGCGGCAGGCTCAAGGCTCCCTTTCTCCCTCTGTCACCTTCCCTACCTCATCGTCGTATGACTCGAGCGTCTCATATCCGCGCATAATTTCCCTACCGAGTCCTTCCTCACAATGCAGTGCATTGCAGATTCCTCACGGAAGGACGTCAGGCTATGACGAGGAGGAAGTAGCTATATGCGAGTTACTTGCCACAGATTGGAGACCACGTGCCTTTGCGAGGCTCTGACGAAAGAGTGCGCCTTGCTTGTCACAGACTGTGAGAACAGACGGGGAGACCAGGTGAAGGATTCTTACCGCTCACAGCCCAGGGTTTCAAGTCAAGTTCAAGCGGTACAAATTCATCTACAGAGAAGAGAGCTCCAGAGGTCCCAACTTTCACACAGATAGAGACAGACCCTGTGGATATTGAACTGTGTACAACTGTGAGAACCACTCCCGTACCAACTCCGAGCCTTCTCATGAGTTACAACAGGCGTCATACAATGTCAAGTGTAGCGTCAATGCAATGTAATGTAAAGTATTTTCGAAGGTTGAGCGACAGAGAGGCTCACAGTGGAGTGAGAGAGACAAAATCCAATTTGTCAACCCCCCACTCTGCATTATGAAGGCAATCTGACCAGCTTACTCAGCTCCATGGAGCTAAGACTCCACTTGTGTGTCCGCTGCTACTGCTACTACGGTTGTGGCTTAGAAAATTCCCTAAATGTTTAGCAATTAGCAAAATTCCTTGTCCAATATTCCAACCATTCTCTCTGTCTGTCTCTCTCTCTCTCCTTATTCCTCCCTCGTATTCCAGTCACAGCTGGGAAAGTATGGAATCTTATTAAGGCAGTAGCCATGAACCAACACCACCACCACCACTCCTCACATTCCCCAAAAGTCAAACCAAATATATGCTATTAATGACAGGGAAAATCCAAGGGTGACTTGTGATATGTAATAATGAGATTCGAGCTGGGAGGAGGAGGAAGATGATGATGATAGGTAAGAAGACAAGTAGTCGTAGTTTTCACCTAAGATTTCCATTATAGGATTAGAAGGTCCAAAGGCCGAACTTCAACATACACATACACACATCCACACGCACACACACACACACACACACACACACACAAACACACAAACACAAACACACACACACACACGCACAAGCACATGCAAAGTGACCAGGGAAAGCCATACAGGGGAGAGCAGGATTGAAACTGGAAATTTCTCCAACTGGATCAAGTTCTATCAATTTTCCTTTATGTAAACAACGGCCAGTTACTCATGCAGGGTTGTGCATATGCACGAGTGTACACATGTACACGTACCTCACGGGCAGGAGCCAATAATATCGGCTCACCACACATACATTCATACATATATATACATATATATACATACATGTCTACAATTTTATACGTGGAGCTCTGTGAAGAAAAAAAAAAAGTCCGCACACCTGTCCACGAATACGTATGCACATGCATTTATATGCCCATAATACCCGTGGTGCGGGAACGTTGGAACGGTGAAAATCATACTGTGAGAGGGGCGGCGCTCCATGTATACATGTCGTATCAACTGTGTATCCTTCTGGCCATATTATAAACTCTCATTTGCTCTCACTCGGAGGAAAGGTCAAGCGGGAGGGGAAGTGGTGGCAGTGTGGTGGTGGTGGTGGTAGTAGTAGTGGTAGTGGTGGTGGCGGCGGCGGCTTGTAGTAGAATCTGGGTTTGTACATACGCGCGTGTGTGTAGTATCTATAGCCGGAGGGTTTCCAATGACATGCATGCTCCCATGCTATCGGAAACATACGTATATACAGGCCAAGGCATATATACACGCCCGAATTTCCTTGTTCAGGGTAATAATGGCTGAAGAAAGGAGGGAGAGGGGAAGGTGGAAAGGAGAGTGGCGGCGGCGGCGGCGGCGGTGGGTTATCTAATAATTATTGTAGGAAAAAAAGTGAGGAGAAAAAAAGGACCAGTCATGCTGCTGCTGCTGTGTGTGTGTGTCTAGGCTTTATTGTGGAAGAGAAAAGGCTTGAGAAAAATCCCATTGTTCAAGTTTTCTTTTTTTTTTTTTTTTGGAGACGGAGTCGTGGTAGAAGAAGGGATTTCTTTCATATTTTCCCCCCACAAAAGATGAACGTTTTCCAATCCGGAATAATATGCTCGGTCCACTTAGGGTAGTTCTCTATACATGCCGTATATACAACTTTCCACTCCCATTTAACTCAGCCAATATGATTTGACGATGGAGAAAACAGAGGCGAGCGGGTCCGCTTCATATCAGTAGGGCGTACATAATACGGGCTTCACATACACACACACACACACACACACTTTAGCGGACCCCATGGTCCTCCTCGTCCTCATCCCTCTCCACGGTATACGTGATGGCTCCAATGAAAATTGAGTGACGTAAATTTACAAGGCCCATAATTTCTAAATTTCCTACTAGTAATGCTACTACTACTACTAATACTACTACCACTACTACTACTAGCACTAGCACCACCACCACCACCATCACTACAACCACTACTATCACCCCGCGGCTTTTGAAGAATCGATAATGTGAGCACACGCGGCTGATAAACTCCTGACCTTAGGAGTCATACGCCCCTGGTAGAAGGAGTGGTAATAGTCCATGTGCAAACAATGTCTGATCCTCGCCAGGACTCGCACACATGCACTCCTCCATATTATTAGTATGTGCCGAGCCCATGCTCACAACTCCCACACACACATACACACACACACACACAAACGCACACACACACACACACCACTTGCCTCCATAGAACATAACTCGGACTTTTCCCCCCACTATCAGTCCGTCTTCCCCGTCTGTCCAACTCGGCAAGTCTCACTCTCGTGTTTTCCTGCTGCCGCTACTATCTGTGGAGTGAGTGGAAAGTATGGAATATGTAAGGATTTATCCGCCGCTGCTGCCGCCACGACCGACCGGAGAGATCCAGACCAGCACCACCATCTCCATCGCACCGGTGGTGGTGGTGGTGGTGGTGGTCTTACAATGGCACTCGGATGACACAGACACACAGACAGTATATATATATACACATGAGGGCGGAGGCGGACCATCATGTATGTGGAATCCAATGTGAATTACATCCCCACTCCTGCTTCCTCATCCTGTGTGTGTGTGTGTGTGTGTGTACAGGAGGCAGAGGACAGGGCATATTTCCGTTCCGTGAGTGAGAGCGTGAGGACGGGAGCATCCCGGAGAGATGGATCCAGGCCTGCACATATTTATATACACAATCGTACGGGGCACACACGCACATGGAATGCGGAATACTATAGTGTGATGGATGTGTGCGGAGGTGCATCTGTACACTTGTATATCCCATCCAGCACACCATCCATCTGCGTCGAAAATCCACGTGTGTGTGTGTGTGTGTGAAGGTGACAGTAGTATGTATGTATACGGCTGTGTTTGAGGGTATGAACGTATGTATCCTCTGGGCCCGGCCCTCCATATGTATTTTCTCTGTACAATGTCATCCTAATGGGCGGAATTATGGTGGAGGATGGACGGGCGGGTGGGCGGACGGGCGGGTGGACATTGGGGGAAAGTCCGGTTGGATTTCAAACTAGATAAGAAGTTGTGTCTATTTCCATCCGTCATCTCCGCATCATTGCACTGCTGTAATGCGTGTAAAATATTGAAACTGGTGAGACTTTGAAAAAAAAATCTTGGGAAGGCCTTGATTATTTCTCCTAATGCTCACAATAATTCTTTCGGCAACACTTTGGACACTACCCTGCATTTTTAATAGGGACAGAAACACCTCCGCAAATGCAGGACGTACGACGACGACCACATATTCACACACGGAATCAACCGCACACAAGCATAAACATTCCAGCAGCCATGGAGGCACAAACACATAAATGCACACGAACACACACACACGCACACACACACGCACACTCACACGCACACACACACACACGTACACACACACGTACACTCACACGCACACTCACACGCACACACACACACACGCACAAACACGTACACCTGCAGTCAACAATCTACACTCATAATATGCACACACCTTCATATCCACAGAAACGCAACCTCCACGCCCGGGCTCACACGGCCTCACAGTCAGAGTTGTACAGTTGTAGGGATAGGGCGCGAGTCCATTGGCACAGCACAATAGCCTTCCCCGCGTTATCTCTGCCCAGCGTGTGGGGGACAGAGAGGAAATGATTTCCCTCTCCGCCTGCCAGCCAGCCAGCCTGGCCTGCCTGCCTGCCTGCCTGTGTGTACACACGTCAACCAAGGCATATTACAAGGGGAGTTTCAAGCCCGCTTCTCCCGTCTGTTTTTAAGTAAATAATCCAACGCATACACATACACAAAGGCACACACACACACACGCACACACATACACAATATACATTGCTACAAACGCACGTCCAAGGAGAGGGGAACGACGGCCTTATTAGTTCCACCTCCAATGTATCAATCCATTATCGTTCCATCTGACACGTTGTAAAAGTTAAATGGGAGAATTTAAATTGTTCCACAGAGCGACACAGCCTTTTACTGAATTACACCTCCTCCCCCCCCCCCCGATTAATCATCCCTGCATATTCAACTTGTATTATGTACCACGAGGTATGTACTCATTGTCGTTGTTGTTGTTCCTGTGGTTCAAGGTGTACCACGAAAGCTGTTGAAGAAAACCCGGAGAAAGTTTATAGGCTTCTCCCCTTCCTTCTCAATGCTAAATTGTGAATACAATTGCTATTATGACTGTGTTGCGAATGTACAGTTGTTATTATGGCTGTATTGCGAATACAAGTATTATTGTGACTGTATTGCGAATACAAGTATTATTGTGACTGTATTGCGAATACTATTGTTACTATGACTGTATCTCCTACAGTAGCAATGCCGTGCGACTTGAGGACATCCGCCATTCGGAGACCCCTTCAACTCCTCCCACCTTCTCCAAGGAGATTTCACGGCGTGGAACTTTAGCACACTTCTTAAGTCTCCCACACACACACACACACATACGCATGTCCAACTTGACACGAGCCACATTACAGAGTCACATTATACAGTGTGGGAATACATAACGCTTTCCATTCCCCCTATGATCAAATGAATGAGTGGAAAGGGATGGTGGCGGTGGTAGGAGCAGTGGAAGTAGCCATCGTCGTCGTCATCGTCGTCGTCGTCGTCGTAGTGAAAATCAGTGGAGCTGAAAGGCTTTTGGGTGTAGGAATTTAATATGGCTCCTCGGTATGGTTTTAGTCATCCACAACTCGTCGTAGCGGGTAGTAGCCATTATTAGCTGGTGAGCAGAGCCTTATATTTATACTTTCCCTCCCGCTCCCTCCTATTATATCGCGGCTCACACCGTCCGCTCTCTCCGCTTCTCCACCCAGCACATGCAACCATGCATATGTATACACACATGTACATATACACATACATACAGTTATGGATATGCATGTACACACATGTATATATTCACATCTACCCCCTGTCATGTTCATGTGGAAGGGAATCAGGATGAATTTGTGTTATGTACGTCCATGTGCACATATATATATATATATATATTTAGGCCCGAATCTTTGGACATACATACATACGGTCCGCACAAAGTTTTCTCCATAAACTTATCAAGACTAATGTACATATTATTTATACAAGGATGAGGAATGAAGGAGAATGAGCATGTGTGTGTGTGTGTGTGTGTGCGTGGACAAGGACTGGGGTGCTTGGATGTCTGATAGTGAGTGTGTGCATGTGTGTGTGTGTGTGTGTGTGTGTGTGTGTGTGTGTGTGTGTGTGTGTGTGTGTGTGTGTGTGTGTGTGTGTGTGTGATGTGTGTGTAAGTAGTAGGATGAAGAAGTAGGACTTTTGGAGTCTTACTACTACACTATTATTCCCACTCGCACTACTGCTGAGGACGACAACGACGACGACTGTGAGGATATTAGAGGGGAGCGGCGGGTGCTGTGTGCGAGAGGGGAGATGAATTTTTGAGAGCATGCGCCAAAAATTCTCTGGTAACATTTTTTGTCATTTTGCCAATGGAATCGAAATGAAAAGAGCCAATTGATTTTCCTCCAATTTCCCTCCCCCCCCCTCGTCTCGCTTGTTTCTTCCCACTACTCATTCTTCTTCCTCCTCCTCACTTTCTCGCCCGCTCCGTCTTCATCTTCATCTTCATCCTCATCCTCGTCTTCGTCTTCGTCTTCTTCCAACTCCTTTTCCCTCCTCCATGTTTTCTTATTGAACGCGGATTCATTTTCTCCCCCCTTTCTCGGCTTCCATATCCCATCATCCATCTCTCTAGATATCATCGTCGTCGTCGTCATCGTCATCATCATCATCATCAGCAGCAGCAGCAGCAGCAGAAGCAGAAGCAGAAGCAGTAGCATTGCCGACTATGAGGAAGAACTTGGAGCGTATACTGGTGGAGCATGTAGTGTAGTGGCATTGGTGAGGAGAGGGGGATGTGGACGTTCCCTCACCTTCTATGGCCCATCTTGGCGGATAAAAATATATACGGGGAAAGTAAGTGATGATGCTGTCTCCGCCATGGCATATGACCATAGACCAAGTATGATCCAACACAGTAGTAATTATCTGTAGCTCCTCGAAAAGTTTTTTGAGGAGCGCTCCGTGCGGGTGTGAGCCTGAAACTGAGTATGGACAACGAGCAAAGTTCCGAGCCGTTGTATTATGAAATCAAATATTCCCGCCACACCCCCACTTGCCTACCATGATCATCACCAGTACGGCAGTCCTTTGTTTCCTTCCTAGTCGCAATAATGTCCACCGAGGAGCTGTGACGGAGTTCCGTGGGGTGGAAAACTCTGGTATTTATTGGAATATTTGTGATTTTCTAGTGGTGGCGTTTGAAATTTGCATTCGGATAGACGACTTTAGAGCATAATACTGGAAGGATTGGTCAAGATGAATGAGGTCATTTAGGGTCACGGGTTGACCTTTTTACTGAGGCATTGGAATTTTCAAGCGGATCCGCCCGAAGGGATCGGGCGGATATCATTAGAACCCATGGTGACCAAAAAATTGGTAAGCACCAGTGAGGTCATTAGGGGTCATGAGATGACCTTTGTTTCGACCCGTTTGAATTTTTACCCGGGGCTTCAGGAATAAAGATTATGTGCACTTTGGAACATACTACGCCATTCAAATTAGTGAATATTGCTCAGGTCATTCGGGGTCATCGATGACACCGCGTTGATGACGTCAACACTGTGATTTCCCATGAACTTTTTTCTATTTTTTCCAACGTTTGGACATGTAGAAGAACGCTTAATTTGTCCATGTTCTGAAATCGTGCATGGAAAATCAAATGTTCAAATGGCTCAAGCACTGTTTTACTTTTCGATATGCTCACGGCCGGTTAAAATTTAACAACCGGAAAATGAAAAAATTGTTGGATTTTCAACTGTTTGCAACATATTCCAAAAATTGATTGGATTTACAACTATTCACAAAATATGGACAGTGGGTCGGATTTCCAACTGTTTCAAACATATTCAACATTATTGGTTGGATTTCCAACTGTTTGCAACATATTCAAAATTGGTTGGATTTCCAACTGTTCACAACATATCCAAAATTGGTTTGATCTCCAACTCCAAGTATTTCCACCACATCCAAAATTGGGTTGATTTCAAAGTGGTGGCATTTCGCACATTTTCACCTCCCAGCGGCTCAGCAACTCGTCCTCTGCGGAAGTTCCAACCACGGGATTTTGAACTGGACATCGAATGAAGAACCCAAATACGATTTACGTACACCTCCTCCCCGTCAAATAGCTAGTTATGCCATGAATTAAATTGGCTCTTGCAAAAGGCACGGCAGTAAGGAAGCACGCAGCAGTGCAGTGTGGCGGCTCTCACAGTGAGACGATCCACGCCTCTAACGTGCCCGTGTGCCCGCATTTGAGGAACCCTCCCGTAGCTGTATAAACATGTGGACGTGGCCCATGCCTAAGGAGGGCCTCCACTATGTGAATCGAAGGGGAAAAACCCCCGGATTTGAATGGGATTCGCAACCGTGTGTGTGTGGAGCCGCTCCACCGCATGCAGAAGGACAGACGACAACGTTCTCGCCAGACGACGACAACGACCCCGAATTCTCCACAGAGTCAACCATGCGGGGGACGAACGGCCCGGACTCTACTGCACCCTGCACCCCCTTCCCTCCGCATCCGTACGCTTATATAAATATATATACATATTGGAGCAGGACCATTGAACATGGTAATTTATGAATGAAAGTGCCCGGGTCGGTGCATTCCTCCGCGCAAGCAGCCGGAGGGAGTAAATCCTCCCAGGGAATCCCCGTGGGAAGTGGGGGAAAAAAGAGGAAGATTTTAAACTTTTAGATTCAAATGGGAGTCAATTAGCAGTCCCAAGATCTTTGCCTGCACACACCTCGAATCCCTTATAATTCTAATCGTCGTTCCGCTACAAAATGAATTTTTCAGGATTTTCCGGGATTTTTCGGGAAATCCAGAGGAGCCTCCCCGTGAGTGATTCGTACAGCAGAACCTCGTCGGGACCGGGAATTTTTGACCGCATTAAAGTGGCCTTGTTGTTACGGGATCCACGACGAGGTTCCATACTGTACCCAATTTCCAGCTCGCATCCCATTTACCTGCTCAACTACGACCCTCAATAGCCGCATCCCAAGATAAAGTAATGCAGACGATTAGAAAGATGACAACTAGGCGGTATGTGAATGTATGAAACTCTTAGCTTACCCGTCATCTCTGATTGTATAATGCAACTCAATACAAATAAATTGTATGAAACTTTTTAGCGTACCTGAGATCTTGGATTGTGCAATGTAACTCATTACAACTATATTGTTCGTAAATGTGTGCAACTTTTTAGCTTCATCACATAATCTAATATTTCATTTTAGTCCGAAATTATTTTGAATTTATCTTCCAAATGATTTGTGCATGGGTTACCAAAGCACAATTAATCAAATCATCCGTTAATAACATAAGGTAATGAATCCTAGTTTAATTAATTAGTAAAAACCTGAGGTTCTGTAATGTATCAAGATCGCTGTACCTCGACAACCTGTCACTTTCTGATGTCATTGTGGGCTACGGCCCTCTTAAGACAACTAATTTTCTATTCTATTCTATTCTATTCTATTCTATTAGAAAGATGAAGAATCTCTTTTACCTCCAGCTTGTGCTTCGTCTCGTCGCCCGCCTCCCGATCTTCTCCTTCTTCTTGACTGAGCCAGTAAGGACTTGACGGAGCGGAATGAGCAATAATTATGGAGGATCTGAACACTACTCGTGCACCACCACCAACAACAACGACAACAACCACAACAACAATCCGCCGCCACCTCCGGTCCGTCACTCATACTCTGGAATATCCTGATTATTAGTACCACCCCTGGATCTGGTGAGACGGATCCGACTACCTTCACTAGGATTTCTTCTTCTTCCTCCAGGCACGACCGCACATACATACGCACAGACACACAGGCACACACACAAACACACTACTCGTAGTACAGTGTAGTAGCAGTGAAGTGTAGAGATGCTAATCTCCAGGCGCGGGCGGTCCGTCCGTAGACCGGAGGATGCAGATGACGAGAAGTGGAATAGCGGCAGGGATATATCTCTGTACTGACGTATTATTATTATTATTATTATTATTACACTCGAATCAATCTCGTCCCGACCCACTCTTTGCCCTCATTGAAGAAAATGTGGACAAAATCAAAATGTGGAATTCAAACGAATTTTCCTCGCGAGGACTTGGTTGCGTGCGTGTGCTGCTTGACTTGGGCCAGATAAATCGTAGCCGGGAGTCACCTTGTCTCTCTGTGTGTTGGCCAACTGGGGAGCTGAGTGGGGGGTGGACTTTAAAGGCTCCACCGTGATCATACTAAAATCGTTTCCTACTTTGACCCCTCGGCTGCCCTCAATTTTCCACTACTATGTGAGGCTGGAGCTGACTGACTGGTGAGTGAGTAACTATAAGAGTCTCACAATGAGTCCGAATGTGTCTTTCTTCTCTTCCTCTTTACATGTAACAAATCATCATCCGCCACAGACACGCTTAAACACACTCACCTGCACACACACACACACACGCACACACATACACACACACAAACACACGCCGCACTAGACTTGAACAGTTATTTTCATGGAGCGGGGCGGACGCAATTGTGGACCCGTTGTTGGAAACGTCTGTCTTGACAGTGACTACGTCTGCCTCAATTTCAAACTCATCATCACTTGCAGGATTTTACGGGCGAGTGGTCAGTTCAGTGAGTCACTGAATGTCTGAGAAGTTTCCCACCCTTCAGCACTTGCACTTTGGTACACACACGCACACACGGAGGGTCACAGTGCGAAACTTTGTGAGTAAATAATGTAGCATGTTGTTGCAACTCTCTCTCTCTCTCTCTCTCTGATGAAAATTTGAAGGCCCGTTAAAATGACAGAGAATTGTAGTTGTGAGTGTGGTTGTTGTGGATGTTTTAGTTGAAGATATACTTTTGGTTGTTCGGGATGTTTTTTAGTTGAAGATTTAGCTGTGGTTGTTGCGAATCTTTTCGTTGAAGATATTCTCGCGGTTGTTAAGAATTTTTTAGTTGAAGATATTCTCGCCGTCGTTGAGGATGCTTTAGTTGACGATATTGTTGTGTGGATCTTTTAGCTGAAGATATTCTCGTGGTTGCTGAGGATGTTTTAGTTGAAGATATTGTTGTGGTTGTAGTAGTAGTAGTAGTAAGTAATAGTACGAGCACAGTGGCAATACAGTAGTCGTCTCTCGTTCCTTGAGGCTCGTGGGCTCAAACTCAGTCAGTCACAGTCACTCACTCACTCAATCTGACTGTCTGTGGGCCGGGAGTGTATTGTGAGCCGTGTGTTCTGGAGTGAGCTCCCACTTCCAGACTAATTCACCACCGCACAGCCCTATGTCCTCCTCGATAGCAACAATGGGGAGATATGGGAGAAACGTGCTCTCCACGCCACCCCAAAAACCTCGGCACACACACACGCTCTCAGTCAGCCAGACGGTCAGGGAGACAGCACAGAGGGTTGCGGAGGCTGCTGCTGCTGCTGCTGCTGTTGGTGCTGCTGTGACTGGTGGTCCAACGGCGACCGCTACTACGACTACTACTACGACTGGTGGAAGCGGAGGCACGAGGAGGTAAACCCATCATCATCATCATCATCACCATCATCTCCCCGCTCATGTGTACCCGATGAGCTTCGGCCTTTGCAACGTCTTTCTTGTTCCTCTAGTATACTCCTCTACGCTCTGTGAATGAAGGGAGGTGGGACGGGGGACTGACGAAGCCGAGGTCCATGGGGGTCATGTCACCTGTCCGAAAGGATCTCACACCACTCTGGAGAGTATATGCACGCACGTATGTATGTATGTATGTATGTATGTACGTATGTATGTGGAGATGTAAAGTATCCCAGCAAGGCCTATTCACCAACAATAGGTTTCTTACAATAATGTCATGAGCCGTGAATAAGTCCTACAGCGCACACCCACACCCACATGCCGCACTGGGTTGCCCACACACTTGTGCTTCTTGTACTGTTGTCCCTTGTGAGGGAGCGGCGGAGGGTATAGGATTGACAAGCAAGTCCTCTGTTTTTTTTCCAATAATAAAATGACGAAATCACCACCACCTCAAAATTCTTTTGCCAATTATTTCCAACTGTCCAGCGGAACTGATCCACACGACTCTTGTGAGCACTGAACAAATTGCCGCATTTCCCCCCGTAGAGTTTCAACGGGGACTTTCCTCCTGTCGCCTTGTTACTCGGCCTGCTCAAGCTGGTTCGGAGGACTGTAGGGTGACTGCCCGGAATGACGACGATGGAAATTTGAGTCCCTCATCATGAGAAAATATGGTGGGGGAGGGTGGTGAACCTTACGTGTGTTAGTGTGTGTGTGTGCGGACGTCGACGTCACAGTGGGCTGGAAGTTTCTTCTTGGAAGGATTCTAAAGTCAGAGTCAGTTCAGTTGTGGTTGTGGCCCACTATAACAAATAATAATAATAATAATATCTCAATGTCCACAGTGTCATCCGTGTGAATTCAGTCCTGTTCATAATGATGACCTTTTGAACGATGATGATGATGATGATGATGACGATGACGACGACAACAACAACAACTCGTCATCCCATGTGTGGAATTGCTCAATTTCCTCTCTCAAGTCCTTCGGCTGCTCTCTCCTTGCCCCTCCCTTCGGAGCGCTTCTCTCTATTTTTTTCTATCAAATCTCCATCCACCACCACCAAGTTTCCCAACACATCCGCCGTCACTACAGTCCCTCGTCTTCTTCCTCTTCTTCTTCTTCGCTTTCTTCTTCTACTCCCCTGCTACTACAACGGCGGCCGCTCACCCACTCAATGTAAGCAAGATCCCGCCAATAATGTTCCGGAGTCAAGCTCGCGCTCTGGTTCTTCACCGCGGATTCAAGTTTCACTCAAGTTCCCACCGACTCCATTTGACAGGGAAGGCGACAGGAAGGAGTACAACTCTCAGCCGGTCAGTCGCGGATCAGGAGGACTTTTGTGCGAGCACTCACGTGTATGGAGCACACTGGAGACACTACTGCAATAACTATATTTTGTGTGTGTGTGTGCGTGTATATTTTTTCTGTGAGTCCTCACTCCAAAGGGTCCACAGAGGTGAGTCAAGGCGGGGAATATCCCTCCTTGTCCCAGATGAGCTCACACTCACGTCCACCCGCCCACGAGCACACACGTACAAACCAAAGAGACCCTCTCCAACCAGTCCCGCACACAACTACTTGAATTTTCCCTTGAATAATTTCTCTAACGGCGTCCTACAAGAGCTGCTGTTGTAATATTATAAGGCAGAGATACAGATGACTTTGATTGTTTCTTCTTCAGTTTTCTTGTTGTAGTTGTTGTTGTTTTTTTCTTTGTTTGTTTGTCTGTTTGTTTTGTTTTTTTTTTTTTTTGGATTTTTTATTGTCCTCCAAAAGGAAAATCTTTGGACTCGTGTCCTCTACGTGTAAATGTGTGTGAGTGAAACTCTGGCGTGTAGTCGTCGTCGTCCTATCGTATCCTCTCCACCGAAAGGTACACGCTCTATGAGGTAGATTTGTAAGGTCCCGTATTTTTTTACCTCCTTAATACGGTAATACTAGTAGTAGTAGCAGTTGCAGTAGTTGTAGTTGTAGTAGTAGTAGTAGTAGTAGTAGTAGTAGTCGTAGTCGTAGCGTATATATTAAATGTTGCTCTTCTTCTTCTTGTTGTAGTAGTTGTAGTAGTATTTAGGAGCAGCGTGTGTGTAAGATGAACGTTCCGCCTTGAGAGTGAGTGGGGGATAGAGCGAATGAGTGAATCCCGGTCTATCGTCGTCCTATGTACTCTGTGTGTATATGTACGTCTCTGTGTATAATGTATATGTATAGACCGTCTTCCGTTCTGGCTGGACAAAAGGAAAAGAGGGGAGCAGAAAAGAGAGTGGTGTGACCCCCACCGAACGTGCTCAACGTCTCCTCTCTCTCGCTCTCTGGCTTTCTTTTCCCACACACAAACACACACACACACAAACGGCCGTTCAGTAGTACGCACTTACAAGTGCACACATGTACAGACACACACACACACACAGCCACACGGAAATCTCTCGTGATGCACCGATGTGTTGGATGTCGAATCCTCAACTGGCTGCCAGAAGACCACGCAATCGCCCCAAATACAATCGATTGAAATGACGGAAAGCAATATGAAATGAAATTCTCTCTCTCTCTCGCTCTCCTTCGCTCTCTCTCTCTCTCTCTCTCTCTCGTCTCCACTTTCCTCCCCATTGGACATGACCACGGGATTTTTTGGGGAAAATATTTTCGCCCCCTACCTTTTCCTCTCTCTCTCTCTCTCTCTCTCTTTAATATTATTCTCTCTCTCATATTCTCCGTCTGCCCGACCGCTCCTGCCTCTCTCGCTGGCTCTCTGGCTCTCTCTCTCTCTCCACCTTCATCCCATGTATAGTAGTTGAGAGAGGGAGAGAGCTCACGTTCACTTTATCTGTCGAATTCTTCATCATATATAGCTCATATTCCACAGGGTTTTGGCTGCGGAGGAAAAGTAAGTTACAGCCGGAGTTGCTACCTATCGTGTGGAATAGTGCGTGTGTGTGTGTGTGTGTGTGTGTGTGTGTGTGTGTGTTTGTGTGTGTGTGTGTGTACATGGTGGTGGAAATAGTTTTGGGTGTCCTGTCGCAAGGCTCTGCTGTGTGTATGCATTCACATATATGCCATACATAATGTAATACGTATAATATAATAGTATGTGTAACAGCCTCATTCTCCGTCTTTCTGTCATGTCATGTTACTCCTACACACACACACAGGCTCACCCGCACGCACGCACTTAGACACACAAACACACATACACACACGAACGCTGATGTACCCGGAAATCTCCCAGTGTGTGAAAACTCGTGGTGAAAATATTCACAGCCTCGTCGTCTGTACAAGGAAGGATGGGGAAAGGAATGATCCGGATGCCGGATTGGTAATATATAAGACTTGGATTGAGGATGAGGAGGGATGGGGGAAGGGAGAGCTGACTTGAGTGAGGGACGGAGGGAGGGACTTATTGGGAATGATGAGGAAATGACTTGGGCCGACTCGACCGAGGTGTGGTGTGGAGTTGATTGCCGTAATGATAATTATGATTGTGATATTGTGAATGTTGGAAATGTTCGTCTTTGAAATGATGTTTACTTTCCATAAGAGCCCGTTGTCCTGGGTAGTCGTTGACATGATGGGGCTGACTGAATGACTGACTGAGCGGCTCTGTTTGGCGTATGGCCGGAGGCATGCCCTCCTCAGCCCGTATTTGTTCTGGAGATGAAGAGGGAATTAATGCTAGTAGGAGTATATATGTAGGTGAGTTGATTTGAAATTAATGAAACGATTAAGACGAGAGGGAGGCTCGTGGGCTTGAATTTTCTCGGCAGGGAACTAACTCGGACGAGTGGATATAATATCCTGAGTATATGGTCTTTGTGAAGAGCGATTGACTCTTCATTTTTGGGGTGATGGTGCGTATATGCTTGTGTGGCATTGTCTTTGAGTGTATGTGAGTAGCGGCTTTGTGTGTGTTTGTTGGTGTGTATTTACGTTGGTGTGTATTCGTGTGTGGGGCTGAGCGCATGTGTGGCATAATGATGGACATTGTGGGATTGACTTGAATTTGGTATGGCTATAGCAGTGTTTTGCAGCTGGAATGGAAGGGATGGGAATTTTTAATATGTATAATCGAGTATGCCATTGGAAATTTAGAGAATTATTGTCACATTTTTTTCCCTCTGGAATTTAAACGCCTCATCATCAGTTCATCCGAGATCAAGGACTTGTGTACGAATAATGGAAAGCTGAGGTTGGAGGTTTTTGTTTGGTGCCGTGCTTGACGAAATTGACCCGTAATTGGTGCCGCAGTTGTGGGAAATTTGAAACCCGAGACCATGTGGTACTAGTCACGGAAATGGGTAGTGAAATTCTGGGAAAATATACAAGAATTGGCTAACAGTAGGATTGGAGACAGTGTGTACGCTCAATAAACGGAAGAAAACTCATTTTTGAAAAATTCCCGGAAAATGAAGACGAGGAAATCCTTGTATGATTTATCCGATGACCCCGAATGGGTAACCTGTACCCACAATGTCGTGTCCAGTTGCCATTCCTGTCGGTTGGTGAAAAACCTTTTAATTTCAAACCTTTGGGAAGATCAGTTGATGATTATCTTTCTTGGCCAGTTTGAATAGCCGTGTGTACTGGAGTGCTCACTACCGATTGGGGAAGATCCGGTTGAAAATCCAAATCCCGTTTAAAATAGCTTGTGTCTATCATACTGACAATTTTGCCCGAAATGAAAACCAGTACATTCGTGCATGTACATACGTATTTCGTATGTATCTCAATGTATTTAAATGTAAATAAAAAAAATTAAATGTACCCCCCCCCCCCTTTGGTACCCAGTGATGAAAACTTTGAAGGCCCATAACTCAGGCAAATCTGAATTTCCGCACCTAGAAATTGGCCATTGTTAATCTCTCTGGAGGAACTCTCGCACGCGCATGATCATTGATTTGTGCGCTGTTGACATGTAAAAGAAAGTCCCCTTGTATGTTCTACGTCGTCAGAGCAGTCTTCAGATTCCTCTATAGAACTGCATTGTGCAAACCAGACGACTCTGTACATAGACATTGTTACCACGAAATTGCTAGGCATAAATAATGGTGGTCCAACTCTCTCAGTAATCCACAGGCCGCGGGATTTGCAGACATCCTTAGTAATCTCAATAATGGCTCTTTCGAAACTAATGTCAAGAAAATGTAACGTAGCAAAATTTAGTATCATTTTAGCATCAGAAAATTCTACTTACATGGGGACATTGTCAGGTGTCCGCGGCGCAAAGCACCGACGCCCTCCGCAGCGCAGAGCGCATCCATAATCATCACCACTCACAAAGTAGTAGGTGCGGAGACTCAGGTTGGACCCCACCAGAGGGTTGATTGCTAACCGCACAGGAACTGAATTAAATCATCCACAATTTGACAAGCCAATAGACCAATTAGCATTTATCCGTTATTCTAATTTGGTAGAGGATACCCACCTGGCAATAAATCTCACTTCTGAAATCTCAACAATTCCTCAACGCGACCAAAATTCGAAATCAAAGTTCACCCTGAAGGCTAACAAGGGCAATACCTCAACCGTCTCCAGCACACAAATCAGTGACTATGCACGATCGAAAGGTCATCTATAAGGATGATTGCGAATGACGAACTCCTTGGTACGGAAATTAACTTTTGGATGACGAGGAACGCTATTCATATGTCCACGGCGAACAGCTTCGACACTAGACACATCACGTACAGATTGTCCGTCAGCATACTCCCTCACAAAGCAGTACGTATGCAAACTCAGATTTGACCCCATTAGAGGGTCCCAGAGTCTCGGGGTCAACCGATATCTACGTGGATTAAGTGCTGACTTAAAAATCCCACAATAACATCGCAGTTTTCAATTTTCGGTGATTTTTTAGAAAAAGTCCACCGTCTTTCCATTTTTATGTTGTAATTAGCTATTATCAACTTGCATAATGCCAGCAAACCTATGTTACTCACTTCCTGAAAATTTCACCGCGTTCTGAGCCATCAAGTTTATTAACAGTAAAATTTCGTCCCATTAGCCACTATTTGTGTTACTGAATAGAATGGTCAGTCTAGATTCTACAACGGATCGACTCGGGATTAATAGCACATGTGACCCTCCCCTAGCATGTGCTAATCGTAAAGCCTTTCGCCCAACTAACGCCTACTTTCATCAAAAATCAACGTTGATTTTCCGTGGGCGGAGATAATCCCGCCGTAGGATATTCCCGCGGATATATTCCCGCCACAATAATCCCGCCTCCGCTGCACATAATCCCGCCGGAACTGCGTAAATATATCAATCGTAAAAATTGATTGAAATATTCGCGATTTGCAGTTGCATTTGCTGTTGATTTCAATGATTTATCGCATTGAATCCACAGCTCTCATACCTTGCGCATCCTAAATTCGATACAAGTCTGTTTCATCAATGTCAGCATGATGGGGAGCAAAAGCAAACCATTAGTATCGCATACGCACGAGTTTGGCCCAGCCCCTTTGACCGTGGGCGGAGATAATCCCGCTGAGATATTCCCGCCACGATAATCCCGCCTCCGCTGCACATAATCCCGCCGGATACATTCCCGCCGATGTTACTACCGCCTAATCAACAGATATTTCTGCATCACACAACATGCATTGAAGCCAAGTTGTCTTGGAAACCGAGACGCCCACCTATCTTATTTTGCATCCCCTATGCGGACTTTGATAGTGCCCGCAGGGGCACAATGACCTCACTGTTACCGTCGTTTCGTGCCACGGAGGGCGGGGTTAGGTTTTCCCAATCCCCAAACTGTAACATCAGGCGAAATCTGATTTGTCAGGCTTTGACATACCACTAAATGTAACTTAATTGGCGGGATTATCTCCTGTCCTTCGCGGGAATATCGCGGCGGGATTATCTCCGAACTCCCCTTTGACAGTCAGATTTCAGGCCCAAGGCGATTTTCAATGCCCAGCCCGACCCGTAAAGTTTTTTAGTGACATGGGCTGAATATGCCCAGCCATCTCTCAGGCTATTTCGTCCATGCCCACGATAACATGATCAATGTTTGCATGCTAGAATCTGCTTGAATTGATCAAGAATCAGGCGTCAATAAACAACAGAAATGTGCTGCCAGCAAGAAAACTGCGACACTGCAATCCATTAGTTGCCTCAAACTAGGCGTACACGGAGCAATTTTCATTTCATAGAATTTCCCCCTATGAAATGTGTAGCTCATAAAATGTTTCTTTCATACCAACTTTCTTGCTTAAGCACGCACACGATGCAATGTGTACAAGAAACATTGTTTCAAGTGAGCATACAGTCAATTGAGTCGATTTTGCAAATGACTTATCTGCGGGCTAAATGCTGCGCCCATGCTCTATGCTCCCTGTCAGCGTGATCCTATCAACCAATCACGATGATGAAACATCAAGATCCATGAAAGAAGTTCCAACCAGGGCTATTCGATGAAAATGGTGTTTCACGGCCCTGAAAGTGATACGAATACGGATTCCATGAATTTTGTCGCATTTTACGAAAGTAAAATTGCTCCGTGTACGCCTAGCTTCAAGATCTGTTTCATGGACGACAGCTCCCTGAGACTGCATGAGGGAAAATTTTGAAACTGATAATCAAAATCTGAATTCTGGAAACTTAATCGGAAAATTTTGAGCTCCCCCTGGATCCGTCGCTGGAATTAACTAAACTTTTGAAATTTTGCGATAGAAATAGAAGATAGAACGAATCGAGAAAGTGTGCTGTAAACTTTAAGATGGATTCATTCCAACTTCAGGGTGCATGGTTATGATCATGCAAACTCGCGCAATGTTGGACGTTGAATCGGGTTGAATTTCTGCATGTATCTGCTGTACCTGTGTGGGTCTATTTGGCGTCCGCCTATGCTCACATCATGCAGTCACATTTTTGCCTGAAAACGTATCAGGAGGTGAACGAAAGGTGACTACACATTCTTTGTCATAAATCATCTACTTATGATTACAGATAAAATTAGTTTGGGTAAATCTTGTGCTGCCCATGTCGCAAGAAAGATTGATAGGGGCGGGGTGGACGTAAAAAGTCTCCGTAGACGTAGACATCACCTCCCATATACATTTGTGCATAAATATCAGAGGTGATGCACCTATCAGAGTAATGCGACCAGATTAAAGTTACGAACGTTGTGAGTAAGGGGAGGACCAATATGCTTTCTTCTTGCTGCCGAAAATGCGTTTTTGAAAATTCAAAAGTGCAAAAAATGCGATTTTAATTTATTTCTATTGAGGCTTTATGTACTTTGTACTTCTGACTTCAGAAAAGTAAGGTATTGTAAAATTGTAAATTTGTCATGTAATTTTCTAGTATTTTTTCCATCCTAATTGATTTCCTCTATACCAAACACCTCGCTCATAAGCCCAACCCAGTGCTGAACACATCATTTTTTACCGTTGTCATAAGCACTAAG
>VYYI01001397.1:0-19840 GCA_021029175.1 Bilobella aurantiaca
AGCTGATTGGACAGTGCTCATATCAGGGTAATAGGAACTTGCTCCACGGGCAGCAGCCAGGGTTGCCTAGCAACAAAAAATCATGAATTAATTACTAAAAACTTCAAGAGAATTGAAAATTGACTTTTTTTAATTTTAATTTAAGTGGTTAAGTTTTTTAAACAGTTAAAACAGAAGTCATTTAAAAATACTCAAAGTTTAAAATGGTATTCGTATAGGGCAATTTCTTTTAAAAAGAACTTTCATTAGAAATATAGACGTCTAACATTTCAAATTTAGTTAATGCTTTTAGAATAATGTGTGCATTTTTATGCGTTTTATTTTGCGTTTTATTTATACATTAGCTCAAATACGCAAGCGCATTTGTAGTGCCGCGCAAAGTAGAATGCATTACTCACTTGTACGTTGGCCCTAATGACACTTTCGCGAGACGCACAAAGTTGTCGCAGAAGGGCCGACACGGGGAGTCCCGTTGACGACTGCGTCCCTGCTCCAACCCACTGAATAGCAGACCCTGTTCTGGAGCAGGTAGGTTGTCGCAGCAAGGAGTCTGCGCTAAAGTCAATTCCGGATGACACAATTGCGGCATTTTCGGAGTCTCGTCCCGGCAAATGTTTTGACATCACTTGCTCTAAATCCTTTACAGAAGAACCGCCCTGAAATAATAATAAATTTAGTATGTCAACTTTTATAGTAATATTGCACTACTATTTCCGATAGAATATTGTAAAACATTCTTTAGTTGTCATATATTTTTTTTGCATTATGGTTTTATAAATTTGGAAGCCAAAAGAGTCAAGAAAATAAATGAAAAATGATAAAGCTTTTCCATAAACAAAGCTGTATAGCTGAATCATTCATAACATATATAAACTTGTATATTTTTATTGAATGCTTACAACAGCTTCCCAGTGTGCCTGTGATTGTACTTTTCTCCAACGCGCCACTTCCGAAGCGTTTTCAGCTTCGTGATTGTGATTATTGCTTGCATTGGAAGCGTTACTATGATGATGGTGAGGTGTAGGGCTGCCGTTTCCTTGAGAGTGATTCATAACGTCACTGGACACAATGACTTGTCTCTTTGAGTTGCATGGATGCTGATGATTGGAGTGCGCATGCGTTTGTGTTGCATCAATTGAATCGACCGGTGTCGTTCCTACCGTAGCACATTTCCCGTTGATTCGATCTCCTTTTCGTTTCCGACCTTTTGTAGATTTCGTTGGTTGTGGGGGCAATACAGGTGGAAATATTTCTGCGTCAATTGGCCTGCTGACAATAGGTGTTCGTGCAAGTTCTGTACGTTCCGGAGTTGCAGAAATTGGTGTTAACCGATGTTGAGCTTCCAAGGGCTATAATTATTTAAGAGAAAGAAAATATTTAAGAAATTTATTGCTATATTACATCAATACATTATTAAGAAATGTAGGAAATTGTTTGTGCACTGCCCAACAAATATTCCGTTCATTTAATTTACTAGAAGATTCTATTTCCAAAATCATTTTTTTTTAATTTTTGTGCAGTTAAAAAATTCGAACTACATCCTCATACTTCTTAAATCATTTTGTGAAAAATAATTGTGTTAAATATTATTTGAAATCCTTTAACCGTATTTACCAATTTACAATATTGCTAAAAAAAATTACCTGTGCTTGTTCATCAGGAATGCGACTAGCAGTGACCGTCCTTGGAGCAGAACTACCCCTTCGCTCCTTTGGAACACACCCTTCCCTCTGTTCCGGTGACCTTCCCAGGGCGGGCCCTGCTCGCACGCCTGCTGGACGACTGGAATCTATAAGTCCTCCTGACCCTTCACGACCTCGACCGTCTGAAAGTACGTTGCATGTGCTATGAGAACCACTGGTAACTACGTGATGCTCTATGTTGAATATAAAGGAGGTAGGGAAGGGAGGGTAGTAACTCTGATTTGGGCCTGCACGCACTCCTCCATTCATAAACTTTTTTGTCGTAATTTGTATTCGTAATGTCACCGTGGGAGGCCAAGAGCATCACAACGCACCGGTGACCTTGAACAGTGCAATAAAGTTACCTGGAGAATCCTGATCTGGAGACTTCCCCTCACGCTCCTCCACAACTTCTGTCTTGACCAGAGGCAGGCATTCCTGGTCAAGTTGACAACAGTCCATGACAACATGGGGAAATTCACGACCACTGTTAAATAGTTAAGCACGTTTAAGATAATTGGTAATTGTCTTTGTAAACGTGCTAATTAAAAATTTAATAAATACCTCCTTTAGGCTTATTTAGAGTTTTTCATTGTTTATGTAAATGTCAGAAATGTTCTTAGCTTGAAAGTGTATATTTTTATTGATAATTTTGCTTGTTTGTTTGTGTGAACGAAGCAGAACGCCTTACCTAATAACGTAGTTGACACAGATAATACTCTGTTCATCAGCATTCTTAGAATTTGATACAACAGTGGCGCAGGACTGTATCCAAACGTAGCCTCCGCTTTTGTTCATTAAACGATAATACTGACTCATCACTTGTCCCTTGGCCAACACTGTAATTATTAATTTCGAATTATTAATGGACAATTAAATTTATATGCAGGGCCGGTTTTGATTCGACAACTATATTGGTATGATTCGCCAATTATATAGGCCTTACTGACTAAAATCAATAAAGACAATTTAATTAAAAATCTATTCTAAAAATTTTGAGGCTACTCAACATTAATTACAGTTATTACTGATGCGTTAACACGAGGAAAGTATGTTGATCTTTGAGCGATTAGTTAGCTTGATTGAATGCTACAGTGATTTTGGCATCTAAATATTAGTTTAGATGGATAAACTCACAATCAACGTGGCATTTTCTCAGTTTGTTCACGTCTTCGGCATGACACAGTGAATATAAATTTCGACCCATTAATTCTTCCGCAGAGTAGTCCAGTAGTTCGGAAACCCTGAAAATACATATACTTAAAAAACTTGTTTGCACAAGCAAAATATTTGAGAAAAAAATCAGACATATTGATCAGTTTTGAGCTGATGACGCTACAATTTATTTTATAAAATGACTAATAAGTTGAAAATGAAACATATTGTGTCCAAATTCATTTTAAAAAGTTATGCAAAAGCTCGGAACACAAATTGTTCAATAGAAATAAATTGCGATAAATTTCCAAACATTAAAATATAAAATTGACTTTTAAATAAACTTTGTTTTAACTTAAAACAAAATTCTGTTTTTTTTTGTGTGAAACAGATTGTTTGAGAGATGTGTTATAGTGTTTGCCAGGCTAAAAGCTTTCTAATAATCATAGCCTACTCAAACAAGTCAAATTTGTGCTGAGAGGTGAATATTGTCATAAAAACCAAATTTGAAATCAATCCCTTATTATCTTCTCCACATTGCAAATGTTCTTCACTTATGCTTTCGCCTCTCCCCTTATTTAGTTGCTAAATAATTGGCTGAGTTATATCTACCAGAAGAAGATCCAGTTTTTGTGCGTAAGGAATAAGCTAGGCGTCAATTATAATTTGAGCTGAAGAGGAAGTGCCCTCCTTGTCTTCTACATAGTAATTTGCAACTACAGACAAAAGCCCACTGGGTAAAATCAACATTCTTCAACTTCACTTGATCATGCTTAGAGGCGAGGAAGCATAGAAATTTGTCCAATTTATGATGATAAGATCAGGTGCTCGTAAGTCGGTTTATAAGGGGGAAAGTACAGGGTAAAATTCATTTTAAGTCAAAAAAATTATTTCAACCTAACACTAAAAAATCTCCAGAAATCTAAACCTCACCTGGGCTCGCAGTGGATGATTTTAAAGTCAAAGCTGAGGCGAGTGACGAACATGTCCGTTTCGAGACGAATTTCATGTACTGAAGGTGGTGGAAGGGCTATGGCCAGTGCCACCATGCCCAGTAGTGGTGGTGGTGCCTTGCGCGTGTGCGAAAATGAATATTGCGGTCGAAGACGGCATAGAACTAAAACCACCTGAAACTCATGAAAAAAGTTGACACGGATCAGTATGGAGTCCTTTATTTCCGAAACATTTTACACACATCATATTATAACATATATGTATAATATATAACATAACATGTATATATGTATTATATTTGTATATGTAACATATATGTATTTTTATCTGTTTCAATTTTTGATTAATTTCTATGTAGAACTACACACTAGTTTGATTAAAAATATTGCACTGCAGATACCTACGCTTCTTTTACTGATTTATTTGTATGTATGAATGGCTTATTGAAGTTAAATTTGTTAAAGATTTTATACGCGATTGATCTTTTAACACAGTTTGTTTTAGCGGAAATTATTAATTTAATTAATTATCAAATTAATTAAGTGTGTTTTAATAATTAAGTAGTTTGGTTGAATAGAAATACTCTAAATTCTCTGCAAGCCCCAAATTTCCTAGTTTCTTGCCCTTCCTGAATTTGTGTTCTAATTCCATTTGAATGCAAATGAGATCTTGGTAAGAGACAAATTGGAACCTTGTTCTACTATGATTAATGCTGAGAAGCGTTATAGTAGAGGAAGAAGTAACAGTGATGTTGTGCTATAGAAAATTTGGTTGGAGAGTGGAAGTTATGCGTTAGACTTGAGATTAGTGAAATTGGCTCAAATGGTTTCCACTTATCGCGGATTCCATCGCACATAACTTCCACCCTGTCCTGCAAAACTTTGTCTTTTAATTGTCCTCAAAAGGACCCTGGAGACTTGCATGTCGCCAATAGATAATACTTTAAAGATTTATAAGAGAACGCAGTCGTAATTTTACAGAAAACCGAAATTTGAAATTCAAACAGGGTATTATATTAGTTTGCTTAGGAAACAAGACAACATTTTGATCTTTTGCAATAACATTGCTAAACTTTTGAAAAGAAAAAGAGAGAAATTTTTTAACATATAATCCTACCACAAAATGGATTAAAAAATTATACGGCAAAGTAGCTCACTGTCAAAATCTAAGAATTTTGAAAGCTTACACGAGTTTTAAGAAAAATTGTGTTACTTACTCGATACCCTGAAGACTTAAAGTGACATCCTCTCTTCGTAAGTGTAGATTTCATGCGAATACAAAATGCACGGTCCATTCCCTTGTAGCCCAAATTGCTCGCGATTGACATCAGGGATGAAACTACAAAAAATTGAAATCAAGTTTAGTTTTTATAACCTGAGATTTTAAATCTCGTTTGAAGAAAAATTAACTTATTTCCAACTTATTTTCAGATTACTCTCGTTTCAATAAGAATAGTAGATTTTTCTTGTAAAGTGTGCGTTTTCTGGTAATTTTATAAAATTGGTACAGGTTTTGCTGCAGGTTTAGGCACACGGTTCTGATAGGTATTGAACCCCAAAAAAGTTGCACACGTCGTATTAGGCATTTATTAATTTTATTATGTTCTGAAATTTTACTTACACAAGAATAGCACCGTTAATGTAATATAATAATTGGCAACTCCACGAGGTGGTTTCAATTTCATTTACAAAAAAGGTTTATTGTATTATAATTCAATGTATTGAGAACCTAATAGCTCTGTGCTCCTGCTGTCATTTTTCATTATGAAGAACACGAGACAGATTATCCTTGCCCATCAATCAGACAAAGATGAAAGGTTAACTGAGAGTTGTTAATTCCTCAATTTTCCTGTCCACAAACCTCGTACAAATTTACATTTAAAATTTATTTTAATGACCCTTCCTCGTAATACGCTTCGGCTAATCTTCGAACAATGCCCTCGAGTCATCGTTTTGAGTTTTACAACTATTACTCTCCTCAGAGTTTGATTGATTGTTGAATTATCAACTACGAAGCAAACATCGAATAATATTATGAATGAGAAACTTATTTTTAGTCCATTAGTCTTTTGTTAAATTGACAGATTTTGGACCATGAAACTTATGAGATTCAAATAGAGAGGCGCAGACACAAAGAAAAAGCGTGTAAAGTTGCAAGATTTCCTTGGAGACTTTTTATGAGCGGTAGCACGCCGCTCGGCCTCCATATTTCTTACGACTTGGATTAAGCTCTCCGCATCCTAAGCTATACAGAGTGTCATCTGCTGCTACACAGGGTGCTAGCTCAGTCTTCTGGCTATACTATTCTATTTGATATTGTTCACACGTACTCGAGCCATGAGATATGACCCGTCTCAAAATAATTCGGATCCGGGAAAATGACAGTTTTTGCTGCAAAGCGAATTTTTCTTACTTTCTGCAGCGTCTTAAAAGTCAGGGAAAGGAGAGCTAACTTTCGGCTTAATTCGGATTGGATTTCAAATTTGGGAGAAGGTGAAACCACTAGGCAAAGGATGGCTCTACATATTAAGTAGGAGGCTCTCTTTAGAATTCTAGACACTTCGAGATGGAACTAAGAAATGCACTTTTCTGGTGGTAAACTTTGTTGGAGGCTTTAATTAGGAAAAGTCTCATTTTCAAAGAAAATGCCATTCTCGGCTCATGAAGGAAGAGTCAGGAAGATGTGCAAAAGTAATTAAGAAATGCAAAGCGGGCTACAAATATAAAGTACGCTACAAAAGTCTGTTCCTAGGGTAATAAAGTGCAATACTTGTAAATTCAAGATTTAGTCCTGAAATTCTATTGTACCATACACTCTAATTCTCTGTTATTCCATAGAAGATCTAACTCTAACACTCAGCATCCAAGCTTAGAAATTGTATGTACACGCAGAATTCATCAGTACAAGTCATGTTTATACATGAAATATTTAGAATTGTGTAAATTCCGCACAAATTTCGTAAGTTAATCATTAGTTTGTTATAGAATGAGGATGTCATTATGTAATTTATTGCAAAGTGGTCGCCAAATTAAGCAATATACTACTATAATTTATATCTTGAATTCATTGCATTTTTAGATTTAAAGAAGTGAATGTTTTTTTAAAATTAGCCAAATATACTTGACCAACGACAGTTAATCCAATATTTTAAAATGAAAACCCTCCTGCTCTAGAACAGGCTTTGTTTTTACTTAAATTAAATAACGATAAGTACTTAAATAAGTAGTACAACTGTGTAATTGAAAGTAACTTTGCTAACATGTTTACATCTAACCAACCAAAACACCCCTGCCATAAATTGTGTAATTAAAAATTTGCATACCATCGGGATTGTTAGTTGCGGAATTGGAAGATCCATCCTCCGAACCTGAGGGAGAAGGAACATTAGCACCAGCTCCATGAGCCAAGCCCAGTCCAAGTTGCTCTGCCAGCTCAGAATGGTCTGCTTGATGAATATAGTCAAAGACGCTGCTACCCGTCATTTCCACCTAAAAATGTAAATATTAGAAGCTTGAAAGCTACAAACAATAATTGCCTAAATAATAATTTTGAAGAAAAAGTTCGGTTGCGGAACATATCAAGTAGTCCCTTTGATCAGACAAATACAATTTAAAAAAATGTGTCCGGATAATAAAACTGTTAATTATACACGCTTAATACAACACACTATTTCGAAATCAAAATCACTAGATTTAAATATATGGTTTTTATCACCGTATATTTTGTAAAATAGTTTCATTCCAAGAACCAAAGCATTGAAGTTAATATAAAAGTTTTCCAGGCAAATCTGAAACGGTGTTAATTAAGACAAGAAAGTTGTACAATTCCATGAAAATGATTAAATGTGCTTGGAAGGTTCTATCTTTTAAAATGAAGAAAACATCATAATTTTGTGTATTGAACGATTTAGTCAAAGTTCTTGTGTAATTATTGTGGGTCGATGAGTTGGAAAGCGTTAAAACGTATTCAGGTGGAAGATAAATGTGCTCCTAATTATCCTGTCTCTGTCTTCATCACCTCTACTCACCTGTGATAATCCCAAGTAGATTGAAACTGTCTCAGAAATGTAGAGAAACCGTCCAATCTGCTGCCAATGAAAAGGCAAACCCATCCAAAGACTGTAATTTACGCAAGACAAAAAAAAATATCAAAACCAAAACTTGTCATCGCCCGCTTTCCAAAGCAGACAAGAGTGAGCTTAATTTTCTAGTCCAAGTGCCAAGACGTTTTTGCTTTCAATTGCTCTATAATTACAGATTAAGACGTTGTATAATGTATTGAAGGCAAAAAATTAAGAGGCCTTCAAGCGTTTTTACTAGAAAAATCTATTGTGAAATCTGGCAACGCCCACATGTCAAACTGCGCTTAGGATAAAGGCAAAGAAGGCACTGAGCTGATGGAGAGTAACAAGTTTTTAAAAGAGAAAACTTTGTTTTTATTTATAAAATGAATTTGAAGGCTTTTCTTTACAAGGGTAAATTAATTGAAGTTTTCTTTTTAAGATAAGATTAGCGTTTTTCAAACTAGGAAAAGCCATTATCGAAAAACTGAAAAACACTGTTACCTGGAGAATGTGCGTTCACAATGTGCTGCTCAAATAGATCCAGCGTAGCGTTGCCCAATGAACGACTACGGACGTTTCCTAGAATTATCAACAAGAATTTCAAAAAAATTGTGTTATCACTCCACGCCATGCTAACGGGAATTGGCTAGACTTGGATACTATTTAGTTTTTTCAAAAAACTGACGCCCAAAAAAAAACTGAATACGCCGTATGCCTAATCTGACTCGAAGCGACGTGCCGCTTAATCTTGCATTTAATTTACATAACTCCTGAACACTGCTCATTTTCTCGTCCATCTCTGCTTTAAGCCGATTTCTAAATGGCTTGCCTTACAATAAGTTCAAATGACGTTTGAATTTTTTTCAGAACAGGTTTTATTTCAAATGATTAGCCTCATAAAATCTCACCAGTCCCACTAGCATAAGCAAAATTGACTCAATTTACAACATAATGACATTGTGTGTAAAATAATATTGCTAGGTTTTTCAATATGCCGTAAAGTATCCAGCGGAATGAAAAATAGTTAGCTAACATTAGAACCAGTCAAAGCTTAATCGTAGTAATACTGAAGATTCGACTTACTGAAAGAGAGACATTTGCTTTAATAAATATGTCCTATTAAATTTTTCATTCAAATACTATTAGTTGCGTTAAATTATGGTTATACTGCTATTTTTTACAACTTTTGAAGAAAATTGCAAGAAGCATGCGAAACAAGATGCATAAAGTTAAGTAGAGCAAAATTATAGAAGAACAAGAGGAGTGGCGGGTAGATTTAAAATTACAGTGCGTAGCCTCCCCTATAAATTAGAGTCTTCAACCCTCCGTGGCCTTCACTTCCCTCTGCCTCACAATCTTCCCTTCTAATCAAGTTCATCACTTTTTCATCCCTTGCTTCTGTTTTCTAAATTGTACAAGATCATGGGGTCTAATAATTCAAAAAGTGTCTCTTCCTCCCGCCACTATTTCATCCTTGGCGGATATTAAGTTGTCAAGGGAGGGATGCTGGAGAAAGTGTTTTTAGCAAGGTTTCTTCGTAAGGAACAGGAGAAAGTGACAGTTTCCTAATTTTTTGACTTGTGTAATTCCCCATCCCCTCCTTCCCTGTTGATTACTTTTTGTACGAACCCCATATTTTAGCCTGCCATCGGCATACTCTCAGAAATTTAGAAAATAATTATTATTATAAACAGAGCTGCAAAAGAATTTTACCGTATTATTTTGGAGCCCAGTACAAAAACGAAACGATTAGACTAGTAGTTTTGAAGCAGCTAGATTTCTCAATTAAGCTTTTCAACATAAAAAAAATGCCTATTACCTTATTTGATTAATTAAGTTAATACTAGTAGCACTGCAGTGACACAAAAATGTGTTCATTTTGTTTTTCAGAAAATAAGTTTTTCAAATTTATTAAGCCGAAGTTGTAATAGGGTTGTTTAAATTTACCATTTTTTTAATCATGTAAATTTTAAACACTTGGTTTGATGAATGGGCATAAGTGGATGTGAAGGTAGCAATTATGTAATAAACAACTCTCTAGCTCCAAATTTGTTTTACATTTGCGTTTACATTTACGTTTTATCGTATGCTTTTGTTTCTAAAATGAGATTACGCGAATAATTTTTAGCAGCCAAAATTAGAACCAGCCTTAATTGTACCTGCATATAATTTTGCAAATGATCCAGGTGCCTTTATTTATTACAAAGAACTCGCATACCCTTCCCTAATCTAATAAAAAATCGCAAAGTATAGGACAAAAATTGATGTAATTTATGTCAAAATATAAATTGATGTAGACAAATCTTTATGCCTACCGGTAATTGAGAAATGTAGTCAGTTACAAATACAAAACATTTTAATTTCTACATTTCATTGAAAAAATTAATAACGTTCGCCGCCGATAACAGCCGCCGATAACGTGTTTTAACAATTTTTATTGATTTGCTTAGTTTTTAGAACAATATGATGACTTTTAAATATATTTTGTTTAAAAAGGATACAATTGAAAGACACCTAATTATTAAAAAAAAACATTAAAGTTCTATTTTCCTCAAATTTTTAAATTTCCTGGATCGATTGACATCTAAGAAAAAGTGTAGAAATACTTGCAATCCTCCCATTTTCGATCCCGTACCAAAAAAGCCTTTAAACTTGAAGGTGCAGAGAGTCGGAAGAGATAGTAGGAGAAAAGTGGAAGTCAGAAAAAGGCTACTTATGCTTCCAGACCGCGTCCGCTGCCTCTGCTTTCCTTATTCCCGTCACGCACACTACCCGTTTCTTCTTCGGACTGCTAACAACAGCAACCGAATTTCACAGGCTGAATACCGATTAACTTCCTACCGACGTTCCTTCCTTTTTTCATTTCTCCCGACTTTCCCCACTTTTTTAGCTCCTCTGACAACCTAGGCCTTCTAGTGACGGACAGACTCTCATCCGTGTCCTTTTCGAAAAATCATCTAGGATAAGTAAATAAGAGCTTCCAACTTCATAGTGAGTTGCATATGCACTCTACAGCCTCCAGCTACAAGAAGATGTACTTTCCTTTACTATCGAGGTCAGAATCTCAATTTTATATTAGAAAAGCTGAAAAACTTTTCCAAAACTTGAGTGAATAGGAAAAATATGAGCAACAATTTTATGCACAAAAGATCTAAAGATCGAAATTTCCGTCTTGAAATATATATTATTTTCTTGAGTTAGCCGCAGTGAAATGCAACTTTCTCTAAACTTATTTATCTTCACAACTTTTTGCAAAAGAAGCTTCAAAGAAATAGAGTGCGTGGGTGGTCAAGTTTCTTTACTCAACTCTAAAAAGTCGTAGATCAAATCCACAAAACTTCTAGTGTTTCTGTGTATATCTTTGACTGGTTATATCAATCAAGCTTTTAGGGTAGAAAATTTGTGGAGAAAGTGAAAACAAACTCATTTTTATTGTTACTTTCTTCAAGAAATTGGAGAAAGGAGGAATTGTAGTGCAAAAATAAAGAGAAAGCCCTTAATTCAATCGGCAGTACAGTAAGGCATTCTGCGTCTTTGAAAAAAGGCGGCAAATAGAAAGACTAAGGTCTAAAAAAAGAGAGAAAGTTTCACTCAATTCTCTTTGAACCTCTCAATCAAAATCACCATCTCTTTATAGTGGGAGCCTAACTAGCCCTTTTGGAGAGGAAATAAAATTAGATAGAATTATGTCTCTCGAAGACACTCAAATCTGTAGCGAGTGAAGTGAAAGTTGATTTTTTGGAATTTGTGCAGTTGTAGCAAAAAAAATCTACAAAATTGGGCTTCGTTTGAAGAGAGAGGAGAGAAAAGGAGGGGAATTGCAAAGAGGAATGGAAAGGCAATGTTTGATGAAATAAAAAAATTCCTCTGATTCATTGAACTCCATCCTTTTTTTCAATCGAAATGAACTGAGTGCGGTTGGGAAAAAGGAGGCAATTCGACGGCTTCCAAATTACGCTCAAGTTTACTTTAGATTTCGAAGTACCCAAATAATTTCATTTCCTCATTTGCTAGGCCGAGAAGAGGCGGCGGCGGTTGAAATGACGATTGAATTATCGAATGGGAGAAGTGCGGTAACATTAGAATAGCGGGATATACTAAATGTCCTTGGAAGGATTTTCAGAAGTTTGAAAGTGGCGGGCACTGATTTGATTTAGTGTTCAGTGTACTGGAGTGTTGACAAAGGGACCTCCGAGACAAAAGCAGTGAATGAGGTGAAGGGGAAGTGGAGAAATTGGTGGGAAGGAGAAGGCTGACGAAGGCAAAAACGAAGGGGAGTGCCTTTACCTTTTTAAAATATTTACAAAGCGCATTATGAGATTTCAAAAAAGGAAGAGAAATTTTCGAGGATTTGTGGTGGATTTGGAACGCTGATTTTTCATGACTCAAAAATTTCTCATCCTTTTTCTCCTTTTTTCCTATTTGTGAATCGATTTCACCCCATAAATAAACTAAAATTCCCCCATGCTCTCTTGTCATAATTTGAAGAGCAAACGAACCGGCTAAATTGGTTATCCGATTGAAATCTAACCCTTCATTTAGAAAGATGTAATTCTACGCATTGTATTTTCAATACCATGCCTGATATCTTACCCGTAATGTGACGGAAGTGCCAGAACGGGATGGTTTGGCATTTTAAATTGGAGTAATTATTCTACCTACTTGATTACAACATTTAACCTTTGATAGTATAACCCTTTACTAAATTTTTGTAATTAAATATTTTATGTGGTAGGGCTTCAGTTTCACCGCATCTTGGCTTTAGAGCAGTTGAAACCTTAAAAAATCATGCAGGAACTAAGAGGAATATTGTCATAAAAACTTGGCCTCACTTCATCCCAGCCTGATCTTGTAAATCCATTGTACTATGAAGTTCTAGGCCGTTGAGCTTTATTTGTTCTGAAAGGTAAGGCTCTTTAGGCCCTTCCCTCATCAACCCTTAATTAACTGAGGGAGAAAGGGCTCAATGAACACGAGTCCTAATGAAATGAATGTAAATCCGTACCCTTTTTGCCCTGGGTGGGATTTTCTCGAACCCAGGGTGGATCTCCGTGAGCCGAAAAGTCCTTGAGTCGCAAATAGGAAATAGTGAGGCGAATGATTGAGGCTTTATCCAGCTGTGACGTTATTGCAGGAGGAAGGGGTAGCATTTTGGCTAATTCATAAAATTCATAATTCTCCTTTCCACGGCGACTGCGAGCTGCATCCCGAGATTTCTCTTTCCTCAGCTCCAAAATGCTGCAAAACAAGAAATAGAATGTTAAATAAGAAACTGTAAAACGAATTTTTTGTAGTGCCAATGTCACAAATTTTAGAAACTGGTTGGAACAGAAGCTTCTGTTTTTCCGCTAGAACTTGTAACCTAACCATTCTTCGCGCTATTTCTCTCTAAGGCTAACTTAAGTAGAATGTTTAGGCTACCCCATTAAATATAATATTATGAAGACATAAAATAAAAACAATATTTTAAATAGAGCGTAGCGTAGCCATTGAACCAAAAACCAAAAAAACCAATGGTTGTGTAAGGATACGTTGCAAGGTTTTTGGTCAACAGAAGAATAAGCCTGAAGGTCAATAGCATTGTATTGGAAATAGAATTGATTCCAAAGAGCCTGAGGTGTGAAGGGATTCAATTATACTTGGGATTCTCATAAAGATAAACATCCTTTTAGAAGCGTAATGAGATTTGAGTCACTTGAACCGCCTTGGCTCAATTTTCGCTTCACACCCTTTTCCGATATTTATGAGCGGCAGAACTTTCCATTACAGTTGGAGCCATAAAGGATAAAGAGAAGCACTGTCCCCTGTCCAGCAGCAGTGGTGATTAGTGTCACCTAAATCAGAGTAGTGGAATGATATTGGCAGCACATTTCTGCAGAGGGCAGAAAGAGGGGTGGTTAAGTGAAAGGCAACAAGTCTCTGGAGAGGAGCTGCGGAAAGTGCGCCATTCATTTAAACGCGAAAGAACAATGTGCGGGAGCGTCTCTCGGGAGTGATAAAAGTGAAAAAGTGGAAGATGGGAAGTGATGATTAGATAAGAGTGGAAAGTGGGACTTCTGCAAAGAACCAAAGCCAATGTCCACCCCAATAACTTACCACTTTCAATCATAGCACCTAACTTACAAATCCAGCCTACATACTTTCAAGTATTTGGCAACTTTCAAAATAATTTAAATCCACATAAACTTGTATTTTAGGTTTGGACTGGGTCTATTAATAATTGAACCTTTGCGGGTAAGAATAATCCAACTGCACCCAACGAAATTTTATATTTGTTGCTAACGGTGGCGCTCAAACTGCTGAAATTGAGCGTCGTTTTATTAAAGATAATATATAAATAGTAATTTTTCATGGGCATTCTACCACAAAATTCACTGCTTGGGATTTCTCGGTCCAAATTTTGACAAAAAGTAAGCCGATGTTTGTTGTTGATTTTTAAAAATCAAATTGCAAATGGATTTTTTTAACAAGCAACGGTTGAATTGGAAAAAATTAGTAAATATCACAAAATACAGAATATCCTAAGTCGTCTCTAACATTAAAAAAAATTGTTCAGTGTTGGTTATGAATGAGCATTGCAGATTAACTTTATACTTAAATAAGTATAGCTTTAAAGCGTCAGTTTATACTTGTTTGATTTATTATCTTCATTTACTAATAGGAAAATCACTTCGCAAAATAAAATTTTTTCATTTTTGTTAAAACAACGTATGTTTTTGAAGCACATTGTAATATCATACGGTATCTCTTGAAAGAAAAATCCAACTTCTGCAACGATTTTAAGGTGGCAATTATAGCTTCCAGTTTCTTAGAAATAATTTGAAAACTTGAATTAATACAAAAATGTAAATTAAAAAATTAATAAGAAGTTAATAAAGGACCCGGATAATTAAATCTGGTGTATTTCTACTAAATGTTGAATAGAAAAATGTGTATTTTTCAACACACTGTTTTTCACTAGTAATAAAAATTCACACAGCTTCTCCTTCTTAAATTCAAAGACCCGAACAGAATATTCAAGCTTACTGAATTTTTCTGACATCGGGAAATTGTTGGTGAAAGTTAGTGAAAGCGAAATTCCCTCGAGTATTCCACTCTCTTTTCTTTTGGGAACTGCTGTCAATGGAAAGGGCCTTTGCTGTAACCAAGTGTTAAAAAAGTTCCAACCCTTTGACTTCTTCTGTCTAAGTTTCTTTTTCCTTGGCTCTGCCGAGACTGGACTTTCCATTTGAACGCTAATAAATAAATTAGAGGCTTCTGGACTCTGGTGCGGAATCTAATCGACACCCAGGTTCCGAACCTTCATATTTTATTCCAACTGAAAATTCCTTCTCGGGATCTCTCCCTGGAATTGCTTTCATCCCACCGCCTCCTTCATTACCAGCCCTGAAATGGAGAGAGCGATATAAAATTCTTGGTCGAATTGGATCGCCTTTGGCCCGTCGTCCCTTGCGACTTCCTCCGATCATCAATTTTAAAAAGAAGAGTGTCAAATTCCAGGCTGACCCTGTCCAGAGCTAATGCGTTGGGCCTCACAAAGGAGGCAGAGACATGGAAAGTGTGCTCACTTTCCTATTAATAATGGGATTCTCTCCTTGGCTCATTAGCATAATTTGGACATTAATATTGTTCACATTCTTCGAGCTTTACTCAAATGTCAACTCGGACTGGAGAGCCGTTGTAGGTAATAATGTTATGAGTAGGGGAAGGACAAGAAATTTATCAAGGCCAAAATACGTTCAGAATACCGACAAACCTTCATTACATAAATACATTCGACCCGTGACCAATTACAATGTACTAATGTAACTTCAATTTGACACAACCTTTCACGACGTCGAATTTAAGTATCGGCATGTCAAATACAGAATTGCTGTGGGGTGCTTCAACGCCATTGCATCGTAATACCGGTGTACATACAGTGTACAGTTTTTTTTTTAATTCAACTTTCCATTGTATTCACTAAAAAAGTGAGAACAAAGCAGAATTTGATTTGTTGTTTTTACTAACAACCTAACTTAATCTGTTTTTGGAAATATTGAATATCAATTTTAAAATCACCAATACTCTCAAACGATGCAGCTTTTTATATATACAAAAAAGCTACAGAAAATATGATAATCTATTTTTTATCTTCGTACAAAATAATACTACATTTTTAAAATACTTAACTAAAGTGATGGACCTAGGCTTAGGTTTAGTCAAAACCGATATTTGAGGCAAAGTATTTTCGTGTTTCAACAGTAGTAAATTTGCTCTAGTAGCACATTGATCTATTGAATTCCCTTAGGTACGGACATCTTTCCTAATGAAAACGATACGAAACAATTTCTTTTACTTCGCCGTCTGCTCTGGACAAGTTCAGCTTTTAGTCCACGGAGGAGGAAATTGAGTTTCCTCGAAAGTTTTATGGGGAGCGGAGAAAGTTAACACATTTTTCCAAGGCGCGTTTTGTTGAGTTTATGCTATCGTTTGAGTAAGAGCAAATTGGAGGGATAATAACTAAATCTCTGGGGCCTTCTTCGAGACAAGTGAAAGCAAATTGCGTCCATTTCCATCAAAGATACCGTCAAATACAGTGTACTCAATATATCAAGAATTTCACGATTCTCTAGCCTGTGATTTACTTCAGTCCAAGATCGTCAAGAATAAAATTTTTGAAAATTATAATTTTTGCCAACAGTTTTTAATTAAAAACTTGTTGAATTTGTCGCATATTTGTAAAATTTCGCCTCTTCACAGAAAATTTTTCTCATTTTTCTTACGAACGCATTAGCAGAGTCGAATATAAAGATTAGTAACCTAAATCACAACAAATAATGTGCATTTTTACAGTGTACAAATACAGTATAGAGTGTATACAGTGTACTGCAAATAGCTAACTCATACTTTCAGAGATACATTTTTGAGCTCATTAACAGCTCATTTACCGTTGATGGCATAGTAAGCTTTGATTTTTCACATACCAGGAGTGAGTGAAAGCAGGATTCACAGGTGATTGTCGTGGGTGAAATGAACCAGTGGCCACGGCGTAGTCCATTGCCGTTACCGCCCCATACGGGAGCATGGCCCCTAATCCGGGGACGCTCCCCCATGGCCCAGCCAGGTTGACTAAGGTCAAAGTTCAAGGGTCAATACTAAATGTTCGGGGACTGTATTATTTTTAGTGAAAAGTGTTGAATTCCAATTTGAGTCCATTGTGTGTTTTTAAATAATAGAAGATTTGTATTTTGAAGCTAAACTTTTTATTATATGCTAAAAAGCAAATGCAAATGCTCGTATGAGACAGTTGGCTCTCTGCCACTGACGTTTGATATTCCTGTCACCAACCAAAAATTACAACTGCCATGACGTTAACTGAAGCATTACAAATAGTGACAAAAGAATCATGTTCAAATTAGGGTCGGAAAGCCTCAAATTAGTTTGAATTCTCCGTCTCTCTTTCGCTATGCCTCATTGCCCCAGCTAATCACTCTGGTGTCACTGGCATTCTCAAACGTTTCGGCCATTACATGGCTTCATATGCCTATTCTGTACCCTTTGCACGTATGTTCTTGATGTATACTCCAATATATTTAAATTTAAATTAAAAAAATTCAATATTTTTTTTTAAATTTTACAATGAAAATTTTTGCTTTAAAGCAATGTCTGGTAATATACTAAATATATACATACTATTTATTAAACAATGAAATGCTTTAAGTTGAAATATTAAGTGAAATTCAAGTAAACACTAAAAAAAAACACCTAAAACACCTCAAATTGGAATTCATCTCTTGAAAGCATCTATTTTTAAAATTTTCCATAAAAACAAATTTTACTACTTAAGCCCAACCTGGGTATTCCACTGCAAGACCGTGAAGTAAACGCGATGAGAACTGCCGTTAAAAACCTTGAGCTTGACCTACACACGTTTACCACCGGTCGTGACTCAATTTAGAAGTCTTTCTGCACCTGAACTCAAAACGTGTCCACTGCGTAGCCTTCAGGAATGTTAAGCAGTTCCTCTCTGAGCACAATGCACCCCACGCACGAATCAAAACGTTTCGTCTAATTTAAAAACACCCCGAGTTAGAAAAAGTAAATCTATGTGCGGGTTGATGGGTAATAATGTGTGAATAGTGCCTTTAGCAACTAGAGTGCTAAGGGAGGGATGAAAGTGAAAGCGTGCTTTCTAGAAGAGTCGTGCTATAAAAGAGACTTTTGAACTACTAAGAGCTCTCTTAAACTCGTGAACACTTTTACACTTCTTCCGAAATGGAATGTTGCTATTGGTGGAAAAGGCCCAACCGGAAGCTCGGTCGTCATCTACGACTTGAGCTGCTTGAAAATTTTTCATTTCTTGCCGCGCAAGACCACCCAGCACGCTCTCAGAAGACGTGCAACCTCCCATCCTTCCGCCTACCTTCCACTTTCTCTTACTTTCTCCAAAACCCAGCCTCGTTTCAGGAAGCACCAGCCTCCAAACTAAAAAAAAATTCAATTCGCACACTAAATTTTGCAGAAACGAAGGCCTCTCGCCGTAGCCTAGCATCTTTCCGGAGCTCTCAACTAATCTAGAAAATGTAAACGCCCTCTTTTCAAAATTTCCTGCCAATCGAATGCTGCAATACTTCAAAGAGTAACACAATTGCGGTCTAGCATTATCCCATTATTGTCAATTTTGATACTATTTCAACTAAATTCAGCGTTTCCTTTCACGTATTTTTTTCCCTCTGTTCATGCAAGTTTATGCAAGGGACAATAATCTTACAAATGGCGTGCTATTACGAAGCGGGAAAAGTTTGACTGAAAAAAAATTGCCGATTACAAAGACATAAAAGAAATCATATATATATATATCATAATATGGAGAATATCTTACAAATGAACATAATCAATATTATTTTTTACGCATTTAACCGTATTTCAATTTTTGTTGGAACTTAACCAACATTGCTTGCAAATGTTAAGTATGAATTTAGAGATTACTACTTTTGAGTTTCAATAATATGTCGTATATTATCAGGAAACGCATTCAAGCGTAAATAAAATCTTTCGTCGTTGATGACCATAATAGTGGTATTATTTCTTTGAGAAACGCGAAGCATTTGTGCGGTGTTTTTCTTAAGTGGTTCAACGTGAGTCTCGTGATGTGGACTGTATTTTGAAGTTATGGCGTGTAGACTAGACAAAAAGTTTAAGTGCACCCCCACAACCGCAAGGAATCTCCCACGTAGCAACAATGCCAATGTCCTCAGCCCCGGCCCTGCACGTCCCTTGAACCTGACTACCATGCTCATTGGGCCAAGTACTCAAGGCCCCACGCATTTTTGAAACTTTGGGCCCTGATTCCGTATTCTTGGGCTTCTGCCCTGACGACGTGAGCTAGGGAGAGTCACACACAGCACTTTACCACCTCGTAAAAAAGTAAGAGCCAAAACGTGGGGGATGATTCAATTGGAGCAGGTTTTCGCCCTCGGAGGAGCGGGACCTTCAATTTTTGGAAAGTGAAATAGTGGAGTCAGAACTCGTCGTCATGACAACGTGAGCCGTTTCCAGGCCACTTGGTCCAGACCTCTCCACAATAGAGCTCTATGTTGGGAATAACAATCAAGCGGGGCAATGTCTCCTCCAGGCATTTTGTATGCATGGGAGAGAAAAGACAGGAAGTTTTCAAAATCTGTGTGAAATGCGTCGTAATGCACGAACTAAGAGGTTTCAAATTTAGAAGTAGAATGTAGGGCACAAGGCCGAAATGGCTGAACAACTTCAAAATAATGTTAACTACTCGAATTCAAAACTAACGTACGTATAACGCAGCGATCAACTGTATATAAATATGCTAAGGTTTAATAAAATAATGAAAACATTACAAAAAAATTCATAAACGTGGACATTTTATACACGTAACAGTGAAACAAAGTATACTATTCATCCAAGAAACTATTTTAATCAACTCACTAATTCTTGAAGCAAAATCTGTAACAGAAAGTTTGCTTATATT
>VYYI01001398.1:0-19830 GCA_021029175.1 Bilobella aurantiaca
ACCATTTCTCTCCCAAACAAAAACTATAAGTGGGTATTCCTGATATTGTAACATTGTGCCATGCAATGGAACGTATTCAACGCTTAGATTTTTTTCTGAACTTGCCTGAGGCATTGGAAAGTTTTCAAATGCAAATATTGACTCGAACATTTTGGCCGCATCGGACTGTATTTCTGTTAGATCAATATTTGAATGCAGGCTGATTTCCGTTACGTCTGCTTGTAGGTTTCTGACTCCTTCTAGTAATGTTGCTTTTGACAAATCGGTGTGATTTACGATAGTTGGCAGTGTATTGATATACAGTCCTACTGACCTCTCAATGCCATCTATCGCTAGGTTTCTACCAGAAACTACTGTTCCTACCACAGTAACATCACTAGTGCCAAATAGGTTCAAAACCTTGTGCCAAACAAAAAGAAAAATGGAATTAAGTGTCAGTTCCCGCCCCATTATCAGCTCTTTTATTTTACTGACTAAATGTTCATCAAGCACCAGTGCAACTTCAGCAGATTTAAACAGCACCTCATTTAGACTATGGTTAAACTTATACAAAGGCCTATTGCTCAAACCAATTAACTTATTCTTCTCTCCAAATTTTTGAACCTGCTCTTCCCAAAATTTGTAATTTTGTTTGGAATTTTCTTGCAAAAAATTTTGAGTCTCTAAGTAACACAGATCCACAAGCAACGAAATAGAAAGTTTCTTTGAAATTTTGTCATAGTAATCTAAAACAGTTGCAATTAGGATTGGTATCGACCAACCATCCAGAATTATATGATGATAAGTGAAAATCATCAAAAAAGTTTGGATATTTTTTCGAACTAAATGAATTCGGAAAAGTGACCCTTTGTTTAATTCAAATATGTCAGCTGCATCTTTTAAAACAATTTCTTGCACAAGAGCATGCTGGTTCTTCTTGCCTGAAAACTCATGATAGGAAAATAAAATATCTCTTTCGTAATCGATATGTTGCAGGATAGACTCTTTTTCCCAGGAAAAGCGGAGTCGCAGTGCAGGAAATGTCAACAGGGCCTGCAACCACGCCTCTTTCATCATCTGCGGATTGACTTCAAAGCGCAAATTCCATCCAGTTTGAAAAATGAATCCATCCATGCCTTGACCATTGCGCAAGTAGTTCAACACAAAAGCCTTCTGAAGCGGATTTGCAGCAAATGTGCCCGAGTGAAAGGCTAATTCCGAAGACTTCGCTACTTGGTTATGCTCAAAACTGCTACTCAAACTTCTTGTTTGTAGTTTACCAGCCTCAGCCAATGCTTTAATGGTTTTATAAGCAAATATATCTCGAACGGTGAATGAGAACCCCAAATGATTTGCCTTTCCAATTACATATATGCTTAAGATACTATCTCCTCCGAGCTTGAAAAACGAATCAGTTATGCCAAAATTATGTTTAGCTGGTAATACTTCGCTCCAAATTTCTAGTATTTTAGACTCATTTTCATTTCTAGGGGGAACTGATTCCTGTCCTTCAAGTCCTTCAAAAGAAGGATTTGGTAGGGACTTTCTATCGACTTTTCCCGATAGCAAAACCGGTAGTTTATCTAGTCGAACAAAAATAGACGGAACCATATAAGGTGGTAGAGCAAAAGATAAATGCGACTCGAGAGCCTCTTCATTGAAATCTGTATTATGAGGTACGTAATAGGCAACTAATAATGCGGAGTCAATATCTGTTGGATCCCGATATACAACTTTTGCAGCTACATCCCTAATATTTTCTGCTTTATTTGCAATAGCTTCAATTTCAGAAAGGTCAATTCTGTACCCTCTGATCTTGACCTGTAAGTCACTGCGTCCTATATACTCGAGCAAACCACCCTCAGTCCAACGCATGAGGTCACCCGTTCTGTACAGTAACCCCTCGCCAAACGGGTTACTAATAAATGCTTTGTGAGTTTCAGTTGGTTTGTTTAAGTAACCCAAAGTAACCCCAGCACCTCCAATATACAGGATGCCGAGAGCCCCGGTAGGAACCGGACGAAGGGAATCCTTCAATAAGTAGAAAGTCTGGTCAGCTAGGGGTGGACCGATAATATTTGAAGTATCTTGAGTCACGTGGTATGCTGTAGAGAAAATGGTTGTTTCTGTCGTACCATACATGTGTATTAACTTGACTTTTTTGTACCAATAGCACAGTAGTTCTGGAGATATAGCTTCCCCACCGAAGGCCAGGGCCTTCAAAGTGCTATATTTTACTTTTGGTAAATTAGCCAATAGTGCTGGCGGAAAGTAACCGAAATTAATCCCATGCTGTTCAATATACCTGCCAATGTACATAGGATCAAGTCGTTCTGAATCTGATAGAATATGCAATGTCCCTCCACCTATTAATGGCATAAGTATTTCCATTACAGAAACATCGAAAACAAAGGACGTGAGAAATAGGCTATTGGGAATTTCTGCATCAAAACAAATTGAAACAAATTGTTTCATGCATGACGCAATTCCCGAATGAGTTTCCAAAACACCTTTTGGCTCACCTGTTGTACCACTGGTATAGGTACAAAACGCGATATCTTCATTTGCAAGTTGCTTGCTACTGCTAACACTACTTTGTGATTTACTTTTAGAAAAACAGCGTTGAACAACATTTCGCTCAATTACGAACAAGTTGGTATCAAGTTCTGTACCTTGCACAATGGAAACAATTCGCTCAATGTAAGATGACTGCGATATAATTAGCTTTGGTTGTGTGTCATTTAAAATATAACTAATTCTACCATCCCCGGAAGTTGGATCAATTGGCACGAATGCCGCACCACATTGCCAAATTGCAAGAACAGAAACAACCATATCAATACTACGATCAAGGAAAATGGCTACAAAACTTCCAGGTGAGATGCCGGAGTCCTTTAATTTTGATTGCAAGACTTTAACCGAATTCATTAATTCCGCATACGACAGAGTTTTATCCTGAAATACTATTGCATTCTTATTAGGGGAGCAGTTGGCACAGTGTTCAATTAATTTAAGCATCGAATCATCATGTCGCGTTACATTGTGGTATCCACTCCACTCGAGTAGCTTTGTGTTCAGCGAGGGATTGCTCTCGATTTCAAAACTACTTATCGGAAAATTCCATCTAAACGAAATTTGACTAAGAATTAGTTCCAGGCAATTTAGTGCAGAAAAGACAGATGGAACATATAGGCTATCTGCATCGTAGTTAAGGCAGAGACGTAAACTATCTTCAAAGTCATCTACAACTAGAGCTAGAGGATAGTTAAAGTAATTGTTTACATAGTCGTTCATGTATTCGAACAAAATTTTAGACTTTGTTGGCGCTGGCGCTGTGTTAAATGTAAATAATGTGTCAAACAACCTTCCTCCTTTCGAAATTGAGTTCAGCGAAACGTTGCTACGGATGTTCATTTCTACTAAGTCAGCTTGTATATTTTGAATTGCTTCAAATGTGTATTGATCACTATCATGGTATACCACTAGAGGCAAGGTATTTATATATAGTCCAACTGACTGTGAAACTGCATCAACAGGGACCTGCCGCATGGAAACGGTAGTACCAGAAATGGTAGTTTTTGAAACACTATATAAGCGCAGGACTTGGTGCCAAGTGAACTGAAGCAAGCTTGCCATCGAAACGCCTTTTAGTTTTACCAAAGCCCGAAGCTGACTTAGCACATTTGGTGCTATATAGCGAACCAAAACTTGCGGGTCAACTAACGCTTGAATATCTCCGATATGAAGGTGACTTTTTGAGGATTTCGGAGGTAGAAAACCGAGTAAGTCCATTTTATCACCGATTGAGTCCACGAGGTTTGCCCAGTACTCTTTATGACTATCTTGTTCTGAATGGATATACTGCTGGGCGGCGACAAAGGCGTTGTCACGTGGTATCATGAAATTGTATTCGTAAGCAGCGTGAACATTATTTAGTAGTATAGTGGCACTATAACCATCTATTATTGAATGGTGGGCACTGAGCATGCAATACACTGATTGCGGGTCTTGCGTCCTAATGTAATATATGCGAAATAGTGGAGAGCAATCTAAGCAATACTGCTCTGATGAATCCTTTATTTGAATTATTTTCAGCTCTTCAACATTTTGTATAGCTACGGAACGCCAGTCTAAGCATGTACTGCAACTATCAATTATCTGCTCTACACCATCCTTCCAATCGAAACGAACACATAGTCCAGGATAAGCTTCAAGGGCTTCCTGCCAACACGATTTAAGCCGCATCTCATCCATTTGACAACAATATTTTATTACAGATTGAATAACATAAGCTTGCTTTCCGGCTGGTGATGAAATGTAGTGAAATACAAATCCTTCCTGTAGTGTTGAAGCAGGTAGCTTAGTTATAGGAATTTTATCAATTTTACAAATTGCAGTTGAATCAGATTTTGTTTCCTGAACCAAATTTCCTTCAGTTTTATTGCAATTGTACTTTTCTACCAACAAACCTTCAATGGCTTTTATCTCAAATGGTGAATTACTAGAAAACCTACGCTGGAGATTTGAGATAGTTTTATACTCGAAAATATCCCTCACTGTAATATTCCACTGGAATGTTTCTCGTAGCTTTGCAACTACTTCCAGACACAAAATGCTATCTCCGCCTAACTGAAAAAAATTGTCGTAAATTCCAATACTGTCTAATGGTATTTTTAAATGTGTTGACCATAGTTTAGCTAACGATTTTTCACAAGCGCTCTGCGGGCAAGTTTGACGAGTCCTGCCAACTGAACCAATACCATTGAAATATTTGCAATCATTTGAGAATTTAATATTTTCTAGTTCTAAGAGAAAAGGCTCTTTTGTATTATAATGCGGAATTTTGCAAAATTGCAAACATTCTTCAATTAAGCAATTTGGAGTAACAGTAATAAAACTAAGAATTTTTTGAAAATTTTGCGACATTCTATTAATTGTGTCGAGTTGGAATTTTTCTGAGTTATATTGAATTGATATGAAAATTTCTTTCTCAGAGTCAGTTACAGATATAAATAATGGAACGTTAGCAAAATCTGAAAAATCCGTCTCAGACATAAAAACACTATTTATCGGAGGTGGAACAAAAGTATAAGAAAAGAGGGAACACGACAAATTCTCTATGTTTTCAAAATTTGTATCACCAAAGGTGCCACTTTCGTTTGCTTTAATAAACAAATTTTCAACAAATTGTACTCCATCAATCAGAGTGGAAGAAGAGAGCTTTTCAATAGGAAATTTGACGACAATTGTATCCATGTACAATCCTACAACTTGTTCAAACCCAGGTGTTGAAAAGTCTCTACCTGAACTTATGCTAAATACAATGCTACTTTGAGATTCAATGTGCTGAGTCAGATACCAAGCAAAGTTTGCTACTGAGCAAAACGTCACATTGAACGAGCACAAATTTCTAATCGACTGTGATTTTGTAAACAAAAAGTCAAAACTTACCAAATTTGTTTGTTTAGAAATAGTATTATCTGGAAAAACTGTTGCGTCGCGTTTTTTGACAAAGGAGTAAAGCTTTTGAACATTGTACCGAATTGAAGTATTTGAGTTTTCAACCCTTTTCTGCATCTGTGCGTATAAATTATCTTGAGTTACTAAAACAGAAGAATTACTTAGAAGATAGTCTTTTTCAACGCTTTCAAGAATTGTGAAAGCACTCCAGCTATCCATAATTGAATTATGATAACTAAATATAATATACGACTCGATAGGGCTAGCTATAACACAAACACTAAACAACCCAGACTTATGCAAACAAAATCCTGTTGACTTGTGTTCATTGACCAATTCTCGCATTTTTTCAATACCACCACGAGCGTAGTGAAAATCTAAAACAGTATGCTCTTCTACTACTTGAAATACTTCCTCATTGGATACGTGGAATTTTATGCGCAATGCTGGAAATTTTCTCACGGCCCTTTCCCAGCTAAGCCTCATGATCTCTTCGTCTATGTCAACTAACCATTTTACTATAAGCTGTGCATTATATTTTGAGTCATCAAAAAAATTATATGCGTTTTTGACAATACATTTCTGCAAACCGTAACATTTAAATTTTGGCGCATTGTCTAATATCGGTGTCGCGGTGCCATTGACAATCGGCGATAAATTTTCAATATATTTGTGAAAGTTTATGTCTCCTTTACTAGAAGTGTAGTTGACAACGATATCACTACATTTAGTTCTGCATATATGCAAATAATGTGAGGTACTTTGAAGTAATGCACATTTTTCGATATTTGTGGAGAAAAGCTCTTCTTCTAAGAAGATAGTTTTTAAGTCGATATCTTCATGCCAATCTCCTGCCTTCCAAGATATTTGCCTTACTGTCGTAAGAAAGCTGCTTAAATTTTGTGAACCTGGGCAACTAAATACAGCACTACAGTTTTCACCTGCAGCATTTTTACAGCGTATCAATACATTTTTTTGATTGGAAAACATTTTATATAGAAATACAGCTAAAACGAATTGACTTTCCCTTGAAATGGTACAAACTGCCTCATTGCAATCAATGTGTGAACTTGGAAATAAGTCTTTTGAAAGGCTAACAGTCGTAAGATGTTGAATTTCCATTTCTATAAATTTCTGAGATATAGAGCCCGCGGATAGTGTAAATGGTAAAATTTTTGTTTCATAAGATATTTTTAGAACCGTGTCAACAAATTCCTTGCTAGTGTTTGTATTTGAAGCCATACTGCTTACACAACAGAAAATTTTGCTCGAACCATCATCGTAACCAACTAGCAAACCAAAAAAGTATCCTGGACCCGTGTGCCCAACACTTTGAGCCCAACTCTGGAGAACATCGTCAACTTCCCTGTCTACATACTTCTCATCAATGCTACTTACATTAAAAGAACGAACATTAGGTGGTCCACTGTAGGGCAGATAGCTACTTGAAGCAGAATTATATCGAGCAGCAATGTAGGGATACTCATCCAGAGTCTGGCGTAAGCTATTTTTCAAAACTGTTGTACTTAGCTTCGTAGCCAACGTGACCAAGACCTTGTATCCAGAGTTACTTTGCTGAGACACATCCTCTAAATTTTCTGGTTTTGGGTCATTGTAACCTAGTTGAAACAAAAAGTTTGCAAACTTCTTGACGGTTGGGTTCTCATACAAGTTTTTTAGGGAAATTTCCAACTGAAATTGTGTCCGCAGTTTAGCTAATAGCAATGCTGCCGAAAAGCTATTTCCAATTGTGAAAAGAAAATTATCATCTAAACTGAGGTCATAGTTGGAAAATGTCGACCTAAAGATTTCTAGTAACTTTCTTTCAAGGCTGTTGTTAAAAGCTTCATCAAAATTTTCGCTTTCAAATTTTTGCGCCACATTCCTGGACCCAGTAAAATATTTCCAAACATGTTTCCCAATTATTTTCGAAGTAGATACCGAGAGAAGTTTGCAAGTATTTCCAGTTTGAATTGCAATTTCTCCAGTGGTTACCGATTTTATGTTTTCGCCTCTATTTTCACTCACTACCAACCATCCAATACTACCATCTCCTAATTGGTTTCCATTGGAACTTAAAATTTGGAGCTGAAAAGGAGAACTAATTTCAATTCCAGTCGTGGTCAGCTCTGTCTCGTAAATCCCAAAACCGTTTGATGGTACTGGAAAGTAAGTACAATTTCTGCCGAAACCAATGGTTGAAATAATGAGATCAGAAAATTTTGTTGGTTTTGCAATAACAAAATTTATGTACGGCCTGTACCATACATCTGTAAGTGAAAGGTTTTCTCCATCTGAGAAAATAGTGCTATTGCTTTGGTTTTTCAGTGTCTCTAGAACATCACAATTAATGGTAAACGTGGAGCCAGAGAAGAACGCACCAAGCACTACTTTCACTACTAGAAAATTGACATGCCGCATGCTAAGCACAATTTTAGAACAATTCCAAGAATGTTTTGTTTGCAGCAAAACTAAAGCATCAAAAAGTGCTCGTCTGTCTAATAGCAATAAATCTTCTGCATCAAATGCATTGTTGTATATGTACAGGCCTGACTCTTGTTCAGCTTCTAAACTACTTGCAAGAAAAGCAGGAGATATCTTAATATCGGAAACTAGCATACCCACGTCAACAATAGTGGCGTTATGATATTTTGTAAAAAGGTGTTTATGTTCCGAATTTGTTAAAATTATACTGGTGTTTACGATATTGAAAACGTAATCCAGCCATTCTGGCGACGATGATGGGGAAAGATATATGAAGCGAGCAGGAAGGCAAAGCGAGGCGAGAAGTGCTACAAGAAGGTCACTACACAGTTCCAAGCAGATAACAACGCTTGGATTATCCTTACAATTTGACAGAGTAGATAGTAGAGAACACACCTTACCAAATATAGTGCTAAAGCTAAATTCACTTTTACCGTCAACAACTGCTATGCTGTGTGGTTTAGAAGAAACCATATTTTGCAATTTTTGATAAAAGTCGCAGCCCTGTGTTGTGTCATTGTTTTTGTGGATTGCGTCGAAATACTTGAGTGTTTTAGAAGAAGATTTAAGAGCCTCTAGTAATTGATGTTCCCCACTCCGCCTCCTATTACAAGAAAATACAACAATTACGCGACTTGCTTGAATATTTCGTGTGCTAAACAAGTCATTTGCACTAACAGCGTATCACATAAATAGTGATTTATTAACTAGTAGCTTATCTGGAAAATCTACATAGCAATTTGTTGTGAGTAGTCATAATCCCTCCATTTAAAATAAATATATACATCACATTTGTTTCTGAAATTTCAAAATTTAAGTTATTTCATTCCAAATCAACTTCAGAAGTTTTGAATAACTAATTGCACTACTAATTCCTGAGTAAAATTTAATTTTTGAAAAGTTGAGAAATATCTCAATGTATGTGTATAATAAAACACACAAATAATTTATATTTTTACGTCATGAAATTACCTTTCTGCTAATGTAACTGGAGTGTTGCCTTCAAAATCTCGCAAGTCTTGACTTGCACCTGCCGCAAAAAGCAACTGGACGCATTGAGGATGGTTACCTTCCACGGCAAGGTGCAATGGACTTTGTCCCATGCTGTTAATAAGGTTCATGTTAGATTTCTTGCAAAGTAAGAAGACGCAAGCAGAGTATCCCCGCCATGCAGCTTTGTGCAACGCCGAATTTCCATACTAGAAGAAATAAAGTCTTTCAATGATTGAACACATCTAACACGAGACAAAATTGTACTTGATCAGTGTTGCATTATCAGTATGATTTAAGGAAAACTCATGTTTATGTATTTCTAAATTACTTTGGGATCTTGCCAACCGAGTTGAGCTCCGTGCTCAATCAAAAACTTGACAGTATGAAATTTTCCAAGTGAGGCAAATATTGTGAGTAATGGGCTTCCTTCGACGTTTTGCTTTAGCAGTTCCCATCCATTGGTGTTTAGAAAAACTGTTAGATTGGAAATATTTTCTTCGTAGCAAATGCGTAGTAGATTTTCTTGGGTTTCCTGCAAATTACAATATCTTTTAGACGCAAGTTATATACATCAAAAATGTATTTTATTTAGTAATAAATGTGTTCTTAATACTACGTGCAGCCTAAGGAAGATTTACCATTTAAGCAGAAAAATTAATGAGGTTTTGTATCGTTTGTGATTGCGATTTAAATTTTAGTAAATTACGTTGAAGTATGTCACGTACGTAGCAAAAATTCTTGTTGGTATATTTTGTTAGGTTAGGTATCACTTTAAAAGTCATCTTAAAGCTTTAATTTACAGTTTATTATAAAATGGTTAATTATAAAGAACACTTGAAAGAAAAATTCAAAACATCACATAAATCTTGTTTTATATGTGCTTATGCCAACTTACTAAATTCTTGTACTTACGGTCAACTTGAGTTGTAGGCAAACATTACAATTCCAGATTATGTTAGGAACATACTTGCAATTTTGAATAGGAGTTGTAGTGCCAGCATATATATTGTTAAGTTTTGCTTGATATCCGTTGATATAGAGTTTCCCAATTGTACTTAAAAAGTGCGTAATGGAATCTCCAGCGAGTGCCGATGTGGAGAGGCGCAAAGTTGATGAATTTAGCGATTCGGCTAAAAAGCTCTGCAAAGTTGGTTTCCTCCCGATTTCCAGCACGATGCTATTTGGTGGTATATTCTGGAGACAATCATAGAAGAAAAAAGGCTTACAAAAAATGTCTATAAAATAGTTGGAGTCGATTTCGTCGCAATTGTTTTCCTCTTCAGTGCGTTTTGTTATCCAGATAGAGGATTTCTTCAGAGATTGTGGTAAAATTGCCTTTATTTGACGGAGTAGGTGTGGTCTCTTTAATTCGATCAATGGCGTATGAGATGCGTATCCAGAGGTATTGATTTCAACTGCAGGTATCCTTCTCTCAGCAAGGGATACAAGATATCTGTCGATTGCGTCTGCGAATCCGGATACTGTTACTTGATTTGGACTGTTTTGAATTGCAGGAGTTACACCACTTGGACAGTCGGCCTTCACTTCTGCCCAAGACAACCTCACTGTTGCCATTTTGAGACGAGGTAGTCCTGATTGTGCAGAAGCTACTTCGGAAGTCAGTGCTAACAACAGTGATTGCTCTCGACTTAATACCTCATCTGCATAGCCTGCTGCATAGTCTCCATCAGAGTAGCCAATAATTCCCTCAAACTCAATTTCCAATGCTCGAAATACATCTACAACTCCAATCTGCAAGTATAATGCATAAAGAGTTCTTTGTTTAGTAGGTATGTTTTTACACCTCAACGTGTCATCACATACAGCAAAAGACAAAAACAGAATGCGCACTGTGACGTGAGATATTAAGATTGCGTTTATTACTTTTCATAAGAGAGAGAGGAAACCCTTAAGGACCCATTGGTACATAGCCTTTACACTATTTTCCTTCACAAGACAACCCATCACACCTTAAAATACTACTTAATCGAATATAACCAGTATAGGGCATAGAGACCATCTAAACGTCCGTAAGCTTAAGGATATAATTTTTAAAAAACCGGCCTAGTGATATGCCTAATAATCATTTTCAGACGAATTATGTACAAATCAATCAATCCATTTTTTACACATTCGATTCAAAATATATTTTTTCGGAATTAAGCCCATCTAACCCAAATGGTGTAACAAAGTTTGAAACACAATTTGAATTTTGTTACATAAACTAAACTTTAAGTCAACAATTGCGATGCGTTTCAAAATTGGTGGCATTGGCGATTAACGTTTTTACAGCATATAATTAAGAACATTAGTGCAACTGAGTACGCAAGGCGTTATTACCCAAGCTTACGAAACATTTAGCGTGAACATATTTCATACTTCCAAAATTTAGTTAAGAAATCATTTTCAATTGATAAATTTTTTCATAGTTTTCTACTGCATTACAAGGTGCATTAATTACGGCCTTAGTTGGGTACAAATGTTTTGCAATTTGGAGCACACACAATTTTGTATTTTTTTGACTTACTTGATATGCAGTTCGCAAAACAGATTCAATCGCGTTCTTCTTATTACTGCCACCATGAATTAACTCCAGTAAATTTACACCATTTTTGAAAAGGACACAATGCGACTTCAGAATCGATTGCTTAAAGGCTGGAATGCTCATCAGTGAGAAATCTCCACCATTGTCTCCCACTCCCGTAAAAATGAGCCAAAGTGGTGGGCGTTTTTCCGAGGTTTGTTTCCATTGTACTTTGCGTTCTTTTGAGCTTCCAACTGCATAGCCCTTGTATGTAGATTTTTGGAATTCTTGGTTAGCTAATAGAAATCTTGTAGCGTCATTGCCCAAACACAGTACCTGTTTAAATTAAACGTATTTACTATTTTAATATACTTGCATTTATAATTACTTATTATATATATGGTATAGCAGAAGTTGTAATTAATGTAAATTTTAATTGTAAATATTAACCTCTTCTAGATGGTTTTCAAGTCCTTCCAAGCTTCGACCACTTGCGAAGTACAAATTAGGGAGCAGATTTTCTTCAGAACACTTGGACTGCTCTGGTAATTGGAATCGCATTTCTGGAGTTGAGAAATATTTGAGCTTGTTAGCAGTATCGTATCTTATTGTACGAAGGGTCTAAAAATAATAGCTCAAATTTACTATACGTATATATTATATAAAAACTTAATCTGAAATATAAGCTTACGTCAATGAAATACAACAAGTTAGTCAGCGACCATGGTTCTCCATGCTGTTCTCCAAAATCACTCAATGCTAGGTGCTCATGAGTGGAGACAAGGTTGTCAGTGTTCGGATTTGAATGAATGTTGCAATAATTACGTAGCGACAAATGCGCATGTTGTAGAATTACTACGCCAACGGCATCCTTCTCTGTATCTTTAAAAATTAATAAATAAATCAAGCCAACTTATTATAATTGACAAACTTATTCTATATATACAAAATCGCTATTTTTGTACTTCTCTATATAAGTGTACAAGATGGGATTTTTATAAAGTTTTTTGTGTGCAGATTTTTCTTTGCTGGTAAAAAATATTTTTCTTTATTTGCCATTGAACAGCCGAAGAAAGAAAGATTTTCAAAGATGGCCTTCCTCTTATCAACGTTACACAAAAACCCACCTAAAGCACCAGCCAGAGATGGGCGCAATTTTATTTTATTTTTGTAATAAAATAATGCGGTGATAAAGGTTGGTTACTTAATTAAGACTAGCGAAACAAGCTCTTCCTAAGACAGGAGGATCCATGAATTGATGTTAAAGTCATTCTATCCTAGAACGGGCTTGTTTGGCTAGTAATTATCAAAAATGCATTGTTACAGTAATATGTACTCATGTATTTGTTGCTTTACCAATTGTTCTTTCCCAAATTGGCTCAGTATTGTAGTTGGAGCCGTAAATAATTGCAAGATCAATTGTTCCGGAATTGAGTTCCATTTGTGCCTGAACTATTGGATTCTCCACATTTCGCTCCATAACCACATGCTGAATCACTGTTTGCAAATGCCTTGATATTGAATTATTTTCAATGGCTTCTTTTGCCTGAACATCGGATCTTGCCAAGCAAAATATTCCTGTCCTCATTTGTTGAGTCGCCGTGTTGTGTAGCCCTGATATTTATTTAATTAAAAAGTTTTGCATTGTGACTTAGTTTTTGTAGTTTCAGTATTTGAAACCATGAAATTGTTGTACAACGTTTACAATGTACCAATTTTTGCAACAGTAAGAAATTACTTTAAAAGAATGATAAATTTGTTCTCATAAGATTTTGAAATTAAAAGTTATAGAAACACTATTTATACCGGCATCAAATAGTGCTTCCAAAATGACTTCTGCTGTGTGTAATTTTGTTGGCACCGATTTTTCATTATGTTCCTTAAAGTATCCTGCGTCAATGTAACCAACGTTTTCATCCCAAGAATCGGCCTTCTGTACGCGAGCAGCCAAACCGCTTATACAAGGGGTTTGAGCTTTTGGATCCATTATCAGCTTCCGCAATACAATAATCTTTATGAAATTAAATTTTGAAAGTGATGATCCTCCAAAACACCTAAGATCCGAACCTAAGATCAGAAGTGCAAACCACTGTCAAGAAGCAACTCACAAAGAAAGTCTGCTCTTACTTACTGATTCATGTGTTACGCAAGATGATACATAATTAAAACCAAAACACTTGAATTGAAACAAGTTTCATCACCCTAGCCGTGCATTACCACTGCGAGGTATAATTTGCAAAAAAAAAAAAGTCTTAACTCACTTTTCCGGTTTGAGATAATGTGTTGAAACTGAAATGAAGAAAACCATAATATCAATGGTTCTATCATCATGCACATGTGTCATGAGGTATTGCCGTGATTTGCAGCATAAAAATTTGAGGCCTTATCTTGACAAAGTGATTGATTTCCAAGCTGTATAATTATCAGGTTCTTGAAATTCCGAGTTTTTTAAGGGTGAGAATCCCACATCCAAACAGTTATACAATTCAGATATTTGAAAAAAGTCAACTACAAGCATTGTGTAAATAAAAGAAAAATAATATCCAACCAACAGTAAATTGCGTCATGGCCTTTATTTGAATGCCCACCATATTAATTTAGAAAATGAAAGGTCGCGTTTCCAATAAATTTTTAGCAGATTTTTTATTCACATGGTTACCATGTTAGGGTTCTAACTAAAGTAACCAACATTTTTATTATGTTACAAATCGATGTCAACAGTAAATCCTCCCCAACGATGTATTAAATTATTACATACATATGATAAAGTTTTTTTAGAACAATATATATAGATGAGACGGCTTTGAAAGGAAACAATAAAATTTATATTGAGTAAGTAGAAAATCATTGTAAAATGATATGACAAAATTTGGGTAGAGCAAATCCTTTGGTTGCCACTAGGAATCTTCGAGATTTTGTTTAGAAAAGTTTTGTAGACAAGGGCATGATAATTTTCTTTAAAATTTACCAAGATATAAATTTTGCCATTTAGTACGTCTAATTTCATGACATTAATATTATAAGAGATACAATAGGATCTTTTTATTAAATAAAACTTATAAACATGAAATTCAAACAAACGTTTTTTTTACAAAATAATTTAAATAATTACAGAATCGTCAAAAATGAAACCACTTAGCGTACCACAAAAGCCCCATAAAAGCAAACATTGTAATAAAATGTATTAATCTTTGCAAATGTGCGACTCTGCTATTGGCAAAAAGTGGAATTCTTCTTGGTGTAATTGAAATTCATTTGTGTGACTGGATGCAACGTTTCTGTACAAATTGTCAATCGCAATTTCATTCAGTTGTTGAGAGCATCCTCCGCCCATAAACTACGACAATATCTCTGAAACGTCTTGAATCAAATACTTTTATTATTACTGTTCAAATTTTATTTCGGAACAATATAAATTGACACGTAATTTGCATGTTATTTTGTAGGAGGACAATATTTTATTTGTATTAATTAAAAGCAAGCGTAAAGAAAAACCCTTCGACGATATGGTTTTCATTTAAAAAGTATTCTCTTAAATAAGGCACGGCGTACAAAAGTAACAAATAAAAGCATGAATGCTATTATCATGCTCAGCATTAAAAGTAACTGCAACCGCAGGAACTTCCTATCCGTTAAATTGGACAGCATAATGAGGATTATTATCTATGCACATACCCTATGAATTTAACCACAAAAAAGTCTGTGGTTCTATTTAGTAAGAGATTAGTAAATCCAAGATTTTGTTGTAAACGCAAACGCTGCAAAAGTTACCAAAAAACAGATTAAAATTGTGCCATAAAGTTTTGAACAAAGCAGAACCCTGCAATAGCAAATGGCTTGAGGTAAATGCTCTTAACATTGTTGACTTAAATACTTACTCTGATTTGTGTTGCATGTGTATTTTCTTAATTTAAAGTATTTGCAAGGAATTACTTGAAATCATCATTTATAATACATTCTTATTATTACTAAATTTAGCAGAACACTATATCAAATAATGGACTGAACCACTCGCAGCAAGGCCTTCATAATCAAAATTACCATCAAAAGATGACAAGTTTGACAAACCGTGGATTATTATTACAGAAAAAAGTGAGTGACGAAAAGTAACTAAACACTAGCTTAATAACTTTACTTACTTATCTTAACATAAATTCAATTAGATCTTGGCGTTAAACTTCTAAAGGGACATATTGGATTTCAAAATGTCACGTATCTAAAATTCGGTAATTTAAAATAGTATTTGAACATTTTAGTACAAGAAAGTGTCGTTTGAAAATTGATTACTTTACATCCGTATTACCAAAACAATACTGGTCATTAGCATTTTTACAAGTTGAAGTGTAGTGATATAAAGTGAGCGAAATCAGCAATTTCTAATTGGTTAAAGGCAAGTTAAGACTATTATATTCGTTACGTTTTTTCTGTTAGAAAATGCTAAAAACTTTTTTTTGCAGCGAAATTTACCACTACCTTATTATTTACTTATGTAGCCACAATTTCCAGTGCAAAGTCAAAAACATTTGAATTAATTAAACTTTTGCAGCTTTTTGCGATAATACTTTTAAAGAAACTGCTACTACTAAAAACCTATTTTATTGAAATTATTATTGAATTATAATGAATTATATTGAAAATGAAGTCGCTAAAATTTTGGTTTAAGATGAGAGAATCAGATTTGCGGTTTTCCATAAAAAGCAAATTTTTACAAATTTATTTAGGAAACAAATACAATTTTGGTAAACATTTCGGCTTTTGACAATAGCATAAATTTTAATAACAATACAGTTATCCATTATTATATTCCAAATGTTTCATTTTTACTCGAAATATTTTAGCCTTTGAGTACATCCAAATTTATGATGAGAAGAAAAAAGCGAAAAGTATGAAATCTACAGAAAAACGTTTACTCCTTAGATTTGAAGAAAAAATATATATTTATATTGCAATAAATTGATGAAAGAAGGTCAAACTTTGTGATATCCAGATGTCAAACTGATGCGTATTTGGTCAGAATTATTTTCAAAGCAATTTCCTTAAAATTCTAATTTAACAAAAAACTAACGGTTGGATAATTTCTGGATACTTGGAGGTTATTTGTGGCTCAATCTAAAGCCCTATTTGTGTTTATTTTACGTGACTTTAATTAAAAAAATGATATCGTAAATAAAAAGTCAATACTATGCTTCTGATTTTTTTTTACTAAGTGTGCGTTTAAGAGGCCGTTTTAAAGGATCTACGGTTAAATAATATAGGAGTAAAAAAATTTTTTCCAAAATTTAGGTTGTTACTTGGTTGTTTCTAGGTTATGCGTTTCGTGAATATCGAGGCATGCTTCATGACTTGAAAAAAAAGGACAGCGCTTTCTAAACCTCTCTTGCCACAGTTCTTTAACTCAAAACGTTACCAGGAGCCAATGAAAAAGAGTAGCAACAGGACCTAATCCAATGACACGAACTCAGCTGTCATATTTACGTCGCAAGTCACCCAAAAATCTTCTAGTTTACTAGTATGAAAAGAAGTCGCACTTATTAGAGTAGTCAAGCCTGGCCTAAGTAACGTCGGAACTCAATTTTGTGCTAATGCCACATCAAATCCACGTCAATACCGATACGACAGAAACGAGTGAAAAATCCTGGGCGAAAGCAGACGGTAGAAATCAAGTAAGAATTACTTTGGATAATCGGTTTTATGCAGAACTAATTAGATTTCCTTCTAAATTTAAAATCGTAACATAGCTACCTCTAATTTTACTTTTGAATATTTTGCTACTTAAAAATGGCTGCCAAAGCCTGTTGAAAATTTTGTAATGGCAAACGAATGTTGGACTCTCAATTCCAAGGAGTCATGACATACATTTTTGACTGTCAGGTTGTAACTATTGAGCGCAAAAAAGGAACGATATTGTAATGGACCACCAACGTCGGACAATGCAAATAGAAACCTTATATGCACAAGGGTTTAAATCAGAAGTTTTCGGATACACTTTAAAATAAGTGACGCATATCTGGTAATTAAAAGACGTGGAATATTTGAGTTTACTTCAATGATCAACGGTTATGTTTGAACAGCGCTAAACTATAAACTACGGTTTATTTTATATTTTTACCTAATAACGGACAGTCAGTCTGCTTCAAAACTTTTATATGGTTACACATTTCAAATTTATTTCATTTATTTTTTTTACACGCGCCCAACTAAACGATTAGGAACGTGTTGCTCTTGGTCGGTATTTGCGTTGTCCTATTCTTAGAATATTATGACTTAGGTTAGGTTTGTAAGTTTGTAAGCATGCACAGTTTTTGCCGTCAGCCTGCACGGTCTTGTACTCCCCCATGATAATTGTTCGCTTCAAGTGCATCAGCAGATTTCTGCAATTTGCGCTTACTCTACTTAATATATGTGAATTTTTTTTCTGTATGTCGAATAGTTTATTAAGGCTGCTGAAATTGAAGTGATTTTACCTAAGTTTCAACTCTGGTATTTATACCAGGTATATTAATTGCTTTCGGCTAGTCGTAGTATACTCGTTAATTGGTTCAACTCGCCGCAGGATTTTATCCCAACCTCAATTAACGAGTGACGTTTTGACTCTAAAGCTTTAGTGCATTAGTGGTTAAATTTGGCTCGTGCCAGTTCCAATGCCCTATGATGACGTAAGTAAAGTTACATTCATCAATTAACATACATTTAGCATATGCATTACAAAACCTAACAAAGTAAGAGATATCCAAGAATAGTGTTAAAGTCTCTGGACGACCCGGTTTCGAAGTATTGCCTACGTGGTTTCCCATGATGATTGGAAATGTACTTTTTTTCATTTTTCAACTTTTCTATTCCTTATGGCTGAACAAACTGTCTTCGGCTCCGATGTTTATTTTTATCTTGTAAGAAAACAATACAAATATCTTAATATATTATATATACTTTATTGTTACCTTTCGACTTACTCCATAAAGGTCTCTTGGCCTCCAGGGTGCCTGGTATTAATGGCCATAGTCGTTCACAGTTCTCACGGTAGTATAAATGCTGTCAAGGTCCATTTTCCGGAAGTATTGGTGCAAATGTGTCCCACGTCGGCTCTAAAGGGTTCAAATGCTTACTAGTTGGCTAATATACTTAGAAAAATTACCCATACACTCCTATGTCGCCTATAATTTATTGACCTCTATTCTCCGCTTAACAAAGAGAAGCAGGCAATTCCCCTAATAATGTAACCATGTGCAGTTAGAGTTTACCCTCGTCGCCAATGTAATGTTTGCTATAAATAGATTCGTTTACTAAAGACTGTTAAATTAGAAGTGATTTTACCAAATTTACAGCTGTGGAATTTATTCCAAGTCCATTAATTGGCTCTAATTAACAGAAAATAATCATAATCTCTTCTTGTTATGGGCATTTGTCAAGTGCAGATAGTCCCCGTCCCCTAGTCCATGGTTAAGAAAGGTCAGACAAAGGCTTCCGTACTGTATGCTTCATTGGGTAGAAAGTGCTTCGTAAGCACCTGATTTATATGTGACTTTTGAGTTGAAAAGCTCAGTTCGTTTCAATATGCAAGTCATATATAACTAAGTCCCCTCTAACCAGGATATTGTTACGTGCACACCCCGCTGCTTGCCGGGTGCGCTGGTTCTTGGAGAGGGTATTTCTCCTCTTCCGTACCTGGTCGCAACGATGCCCCAGCCCCTACAGTAGATATACCGTCAGGGGCGGTCCAGAGGTCGGTTGTACTTAAAGGGCCTTCTGAATAATTGTCTCCTCCCTCAAGAGGGCCTCCGGCCATAATGGAACAAGAGAGTGCTTTTATTCAGTGTTTAGTTAGTAATTGCTTTAGGTTAGTTCTTTAGGGGAGTCCTTCCCATACTGCCTTTGCCTTCCCTGCGGGTCTAGTATTTATACGCTAAACCGAACCCCTGGGGAGGCGGTGGGTGCCGGTGGGAGGTGGGGGAAAAACAGCTCAATTAACCACCAGATTTTATCAAAACTTCAATTAAATTCTCAGTTTTGAGCTTCCATGCTCAAACATGTAGATATACAATTTTACATGTTGTAGCATGGGCACGAGCCAATCCCCACCCTTGTCCTACTTCTGCCTAATTCCTATCCCGGGTATTTTCTGACTAAATAAGGGGAAATCTGCCTTGAAGGGTTCAACCCTAAAATTAGTTCGGTTCACCTCCCGGTGAACCACAAAAAATTAGATACTAGGGGAACATACAGAAGTGGGGGTACCTGATGCGGTGCTAATTATGAGTACTGGGGTGCTAATTCTGTGTTGCTCTTACTTTCTGTTGAAAGGGGTAGACAAGTCTAAGTTTACGTTCTAATTAATCCTACCCTGAATATCAGAGTCCTCGTTACCTGGTGAGGTGCGGTGGCCGTTCCGTTGT